>JAAEAF010009371.1:0-30216 GCA_011037195.1 Triatoma infestans
AACACACCTCAGTTAGTGTGAAGCTAAGTCTCGGTACGAGTCTGTGTTGGCACACTGTCTGAAAAACGCATCCTGAAGATGGGCGAACGCCCGAAACCGGTCGATGACCACAAAACGAAGCAGGCTACCACGGAAAATGTCTCTGATGGGGATAGGTTTTTTTTTATCTGTGCATTTAGCATTCTAAAGCAAATCATTTTTGGAAAAAAAAACAACAAAAAGCTCAATAACGAATTATGTTACAAGGTTATTTTCAAATTTAGTATTCTATGAATGCTTCAAATGTATATTAATATTATAATGATGGTATATTTAATGAAAGTAATATTTAGATTGCGGGGCCAGTTGCTTAGTCTTAACTTTAATGTAACTCGACCAGAAGAAGCCAGAAAGTGTACTCTGTGTTCTCTCAATGTTTATGAAGATATATTCCATTATTTGGAGGTAGTGTTTGGTAACTGAGTATACGTAGACTAAGATGGCTAGGGAAAAAAAAATAATTGGATCGGACTGAAATAATTGAGTTATTGAATGGAAAGAATTGGAAAGATCTGTTTTATTATCATATAACTGCCGGCAAATATAGATCCCTTTTTGATAACGGAATATAATGGCTAGTGAATGGAAGTAGAATTAGGAATTTTTTGATTATTTTATTATTGTAATATTATTTTTCAGTTTTAATTTTATGTTATCATAGCAGTATATAAACAGAGCGTTTTTGTTTTTTTTTCTAGAGTATAAATTTAAGATAATTTGTTTAAATTTTGTGTATATTGCAACTCGGACTGACGGATTTATCCAGGTCTTATGAGTTTAGGTGTAATACTATACAGGGTGACCAGAGTTATATGCTCCACCCACTTTTTTTTTAAACGGCGGGAAATTTCGAAAAAATAAAAAACACGTATTTAATCATTTTTAGTCTAGTTTATTTTCAGTGATTGATCCATTTTTTTATACCCCAATATCCCGAGATACAGCATCCAACTTTTTCTTTTCAAATGGAACATTATATTTTTTTTTGCATATTTTTATAGTACTTGAGCCTCTAAAAAAAAAATTTTAAATCGGTTAGGTTTTTCAAAAGTTATGGTAATTTAAAATATGAAAAACAAATTTCAGTGTAATGTCAAAATTACCTTATTTTTTCTTTAAAGAAGCTCTTCAAACTGGACACTATCAACGGATAGGCAAGCCAAAGCTCTGGACTCCCACGCTCTGTTTGTAGCAGCACTTAGGTGGCAAAGTCAACATCTAGGCAGGCTAGAGGTATTCGACGTTCCAGATCTTCGACTGAAGGCACGGGATTAAGGTTACTGTACTCTTTATTTTTTAGATATCCCCACAAAAAATGCACAATTTTATGGACTGATGAATCAATGTTTACCAACAATGGCCTTCTTAATCGTTGGAACTTTAGAATATGGGCTGAAGAAAATCCACAAGTTACCTTCGCCACACGCCATCAGGTTGTTTTTTCTACAAACGTTTGGTGTGGAGTTTTAGGAAACCAACTAATCGGCCCATACTTCTACAGAGGGAACTTAACTGGTGAAAGGTATCTAACTTTTTTAAGCGACATTTTGCCAGTTCTGCTTGAAGATGTTCCTCTAAAACGTCGGTTAGATATGTATTTTCAACAAGATGGTTGCCCGGCACATAATGCGAGAGTTGTTCGACGTTACGTGGACAGAAATTTCCACGAAAAGTGGTTAGGAACTCATGGTCCGATCCAATGGCCACCTCGATCTCCGGACTTAACCCCAATGGACTATTTTTTGTGGGGATATCTAAAAAATAAAGTGTACAGTAACCTTAATCCCGTGCCTTCAGTCGAAGATCTGGAACGTTGAATAACTCTAGCCTGCCTAGATGTTGACTTTGCCACCTAAGTGCTGCTACAAACAGAGCGTGGGAGTCCAGAGCTTTGGCTTGCCTATCCGTTGATGGTGCCCAGCTTGAAGAGCTTCTTTACAGAAAAAATAAGGTAATTTTGACATTAAACTGAAATTTGTTTTTCATATTTTAAATTACCATAACTTTTGAAAAACCTAACCGATTTAAAAATTTTTTTTTTTTTTTTTAGAGGCTCAAGTACTATAAAAATATGCAAAAAAAATAATATAATGTTCCATTTGAAAAAAAAAGTTGGATGCTGTATCTCGGGATATTGGGGTTTAAAAAATGGATCAATCACTGAAAATAAACTAGACTAAAAATGATTAAATACGTGTTTTCTATTTTTTCGAAATTTCCCGCCGTTTAAAAAAAAAGTGGGTGGAGCATATAACTCTGGTCACCCTATATATTAGGATTGATTAAATGTAGTTATGTATATATTTCAATAAACTTACAAACTTATAATGATGGTAAAACAATATACTGTACCGAAATAGTACTGCTGTGGAAAGATTAATGCTACGGTTCCTCCCAGAACCTCCCCGCCCCCCTCCACAAAAATCAATTTGTCTCTGAAATTGTTACAATTAAAAGAGATAGGTATTTCTGTGTAAATAGACAGTTTACGAAGTTTAATGAAACTTGCTAGGAGCCGATGTCGAGAAAATCGAGAACCGCTAATAAAATGATATAGTAAAGTCACACATACGAACAAATTCCTTAAAAAACATATTTTTTTTTTTCGTATTCAAGGGACTTTAAAACATATATTTCTGGTGAAAACACAAAGATAAAAGAAAGTGTCACACACCACAAAAAAAAAAAAACTGACTTTGTAAATGGGAGATCAACTCTCTCTACACGGACTTGATGACACTATGACAATGGAGCAAAATCAGAAACCGGTCAAAATTGATAAAAAAAAAACAATCATATTATGATGGATAGAATAGCAGGTATCACCTAGGATTGCAGATCCAACTAATTTACTCACTTCATGGCAGTACGGTCCTGCAACCCCCTGAGTAGCCTCCTCCAGTATTGCTTGCCACTTCTTTCTAGGGCTTTATTTCTATATCTTCTGACATCGAGTTTCGCCAAATCTTGCTCCACAACTTCTATCCATCGCAAACGTTTCCATCCGGTTTCCCGTTCATTAATCTTTTAGGGATCCTTTCTTCCCCTTCAAGATTCTATCCTAGGTCCCGCTTTGTTTATTACCTTCATAAACTCCATTCCAAAACCTGACAATATTAATAAGCTCGCCCCATACGCTGACGATGTGGCCATACTCGCCACTTCCTGAAGAATTGACACAATCTCTAACAGACTTACTAATGCACTGACTAAACTGACAAAATACTTCAACAAATGAAAAAGTACAGACCAACCACAAAAAGATTGAAGCCATACTATTTACTAAACGTAGACAGTACATCAATCATCACATTACAGTCAATAGTACTACAATACCATGGTCAGACAGTAACAAATATCTTGGAGTGACAATGGACCGCACACTTAACTTCACTACACACATAAAAAACAGAAATATCGCTGGTAAGACAGTCATTAGACTCCCTCTTTCCACTTCTCTCCCGCAACTCCAAATTGTCCACACAAAAAAAACAAATTAATCCTCTGTTCAGCTTGGAGCTTTACATGTAAGAGCAACCTTTCCAAACACCAAATTGTCCAAAATAAATTCCTCCGTTTTGCTACTGACATGCCCCGCTACGCACGTATATCACATCTTCACGAACTAACTGACACATCTACAATTACTGACCATAATGGAGTTGTTGAGGAGAGAAATTAGGTTTGATTGAATGAACGAGATATGAAGACACTGTTATAATGTAGCTATAAGTTTACACTCAACTGCACTGGACTTTATAATGAAACTGATAGAATAAAAGGTGGGAGTAGAGATATGACACGATGCGATGTATGGTTGAATCTGATAGATATCCTCTAGATAGATTCTCACTGGCTTATATACACAGGTTCTCCCACTCTAGCCTGCCTAAGTCAGAGAGTAGTCTCTGTTAACCAGAGAGAGCCTCTCTTCTCTCTGCTGGATGCCATTCTGCTGGATGCCATTACACTGACTACTACATAAAAAAACCGACTAACAAAACTTCTGACTAATATCACTGTTCACCCAAACCCTCTCTGCCGGTGCATAGCCCCAGTTACGATATGACACTTGATTGTAGGCACAAGCGTATCAAAAACATCCTTAGAAGCTAACATTTCATAATGTCATTGGGTTTTTCTTTTCTTTTCTTTTTCCCAGATAATAGTAATTAATTAAACTTTGTCTACAGTTAAGCTCACTGGAGGGTGTAATGCTATGTGCATTTGTATTCGTGTTTCCAAAGTTTGTATATATTTGTTGTGGTGGTTGGTTCCGCAGAGCTGGAAAGCATCACAGACATTTTCCGTGGTAGCCAGCTTCATTTTGTGGTCATCGAACGGTTTCGGGCGTTCGCCATCTTCAGGATGGTTTTTCAGACAGTGTGAAACACAGAATTGACCAGAGCAAATTCAGTTTTTACACACTGACTCTTGGTTTTACACATTGGAAACAGGAGTACAAATGCACATAGCATTATACTCCTGTGAGCTTAACTATAGAGAAATTTTAATTATTACAATTATCTGGGAAAAAGAAAAGGAAAAACCCAAGATTATGAAAAAGTTAGCTTCTAAGGGATGTTTTTATACGCTTGCCTATAATCAAGTGTCATTCTAATGGGCTATGGACCGGCAGAGAGGGGTTTGGGTGAACAGTGTTGTTAGGTAGAAGTTTTGTTAGTCGGTTTTTTCAGTAAAAGTGAAACTGAATTTGCTCTGTGCAAGGTTGTGTGCACACTCTGAAAAAAAAACGCACATCCTGAAGATGGGCGGCGAACGCCCGAAACCGGTCGATGACCACAAAATGAAGCAGCCTACCACGGAAAATGTCTCTGATTTGAATATATATTGTATGTAAATAACTTGTAAATAAAAATTCTATCTAATCATTCTTCTGTATTGCAATTTTTTAATATTAGCTAACAATCGGGACTGTCGTACAATTCTCTGAATTGCGCATTACTTCTTATTTTCTTAGACTCGTCCTCGCATATTGATTCATAAGCGACTTGAGTTTTTTTCATTCAAACTCACAATTTTGGAAACATATTAAATGTTTATTAATATTATAGAGATTAATCCAACGTCATATCGCTGGCTGTATGACGAAAGGCTATGCCAAAAAAAAAAAAAATCATTTTGAATAATAATTATGTCTCTTAAGGATAATATTATGAATAATTAATTTTATTCATTGTAGTTATTTTTAATGTATACTATTATTAATTTTTTGTTTTTTTAATCTTTTTAGAAGTAACAACAAAGCATATCGTCAAGTATAAGCAATGGAATCTTGTTTTGTTGGTAGCGAGTTGTAGGGGAGTTTGTTACTTTTCTTAGTACTTTATTTCCGGCTCAGTGCACAATACCTTACATCAATCAAATGACGAATGAGTACATAAGACATTTGGATACAATGTAGATGCATTAACTGGCCACCACAAAAGGCTTGATGTTAAGAATGGGCACTGACTCACAACACACAACAAGCTGTCTTTTGTGTGTAATAATAACATTTACCAATAGAAATAGCATGCAAAAGATAAACCAAAACTCTGGTATGAAACACTCACACAACTTTCTCTTACTAGTAGATAATACAATTATAAAATTGATGAATTCTTTTTAAACATGGAATTTTTACTGAGTAGTACTTGAAAGTGATTACAATATAGCAAGACTACAGAGAGCCAATAACATAGAAAAACCCTAATAACAATTGAAATTTAATGACACAAATTTCTTAGAAACCAATATAATCAAGTTTGCCCTGAGAAAAAGGTTTCAGATAAAAAGTGTTAGGCATTTAAGTATGTAGATATTAAATGAAGTTAAAAAAAAAAAAATCTGGTGTGAAACACTCACACAACTTTCTCTTACTCCAGTTCTCCAAATTATAATTGACAGCTTTTATAGTTTGTGTACCAAATTTAATAAGATTCGTCGAAAACTGAAAAAATTGTTCAGTAAAAGCGCACTTCCGGTTTACTAATTTTCTTGAAACTCGGAATTTTGGCCATGTATTTATTTCTAATTAATTTTGTTTGGATGATACAATTGTATAATCAACTGTGATAGCACTTTAGAGAAAAATAACCCCACCCCTCCCCCAGAAGTGCCCTTAAATGAATTTTCCTGGAGAAATGTTTCAAATAAAAGTTGTAGCTTCTTTGTATGTGTAGTCGATATACAAAGTTTAAAGAAAATCTGCGGAGCCATTTTTGAGAAAATTGCAAAAACGTAAAAAAAACAACTAGTAAAGTGGTACTTCCGGTTGAGGAATATTGACACATAACGCACCGTCAGATCCCATGGTGATACCTAAACGTAATATCAAGTTTGAATTTCTACGATTTTTCGTTTTTGAGCTATGCTGCTCACATACATACACACACACACAGACACACACACAGACCCTTCGCCTAAAAACCACTTTTTTTGGACCCAGGGGACCTCAAAACGGATATTTCGGTGAAAACTCGATATCGAAAATTTTGACCGATTACAATACTTCCTCTTACTAGGAGTAAGAGAAAGTAAAAATTGTTAAAACTATTAATGAAAAAAAAAACGTGAAAAAGTGAAAAACACAGTGAAATCGCAATTTTGCTTGTTGGATTTTCATTGATTTCTTCAGGGATCTTGAAGCTCTGATATGGACAAATTTGCCTAACAACACGAATATTGCTTAGCATGCTTTACCACCATTGACACCAACACTCACACACGGCTTGTATGGATAGTACACAGGTAATTTCTCTCTCTCGTATACACACACGCACACACACACACACATTCACACCTTGTACACTTAATGATGTCTAATGATTGTGTACAAAAACTGGCACTCAAGGCTGCCACAGCTGATATTTTAGATTGCAATTGTTAGCCGCACTCGCCCTATTATCTAACATCTAGATACTATCAGGGTTTCTCACAATAAAATTTTAGTGAAAATAGATTAACTTGAATGACCACTTCTCTTAAAGGTGTTTGTAACTGCTCGGACAGCCAAGCTGCGCTAAAGGCGCTGAGTACATGTGTCTTCACTTCCAGGTTGGTGTTAGAATGTTCTAAAAGACTGGAAGAGCTTTCTTCTCTGAAGGATGTGCTTCTAGTATGGGTGCCAGGTCACATGGGAATTTTTGGAAATGAGCAGGTGGATAGGTTTGCCAAATTAGGCGCCTCTCTTCCTTTCATTGGTCCCCAAGCCTGCTGTTGGCGTGTCTTCTGGCACATGTCTGTCCAGGCTTCCATACATGGACAGCTTCACAGCATTCATCCTTATGGTTTTCGGCAGTCCAAAATGCTAATCGGGGGGTACGGACAAGGCCATTAGTGAGACGTTCCTGTGTTTTTCACGGAGCTCTCTCAGGCATCTTGTTGGATCCCTCACTGGACATTGTGGTTTAAGGAGACATCTCTACATAATGGCCGGATCCATGTTGTAGAGTCTGTGAGGCAGAGGAGGAAACACTCATCCATCTTATGACTGATTGCCTAGGTTGTGAGGAAATTTAGGTTCAGGACCTTTGGTCGGAATAGGATGTCTGTGGAAGAGCTTAGGCTATTTTCGCATAAGGTTACTGTCCGATTTATTTAGACTGCTGGTGAATCTTAGATGGATTAGATCCGGGTCTGGATTTTTGTTCTAGACCCGGTTTGTTGTTGTTTTACTTGGGCTAGCTATATGGGCCTAGTGAGGCTTTGGATAGCGTAGGGTTTGGTCCCTCCCCACAGACAAATAATAATAATAATAATAATAATACCACTTCTCTTCACCACACTTTTTTCTAGAAAACGGCTCCAATGGTTTCCTCCAAAATAAAATATCCTCATTGAAATAAGTAGCGCCAATCACTAAAGCAATTGAACACAACTTAGTAAGACAAAAGTAAATAAATGAATACTAACTAGTTTGTAAAAATGGTATAAAAAAAAAAAAATTGCATAATATCATACTTCATAACCAGCAGAAATACTGAATCACATTCAAGTAACCCGGAAACGAGACACAACCAAATACACAACAGGTGAAAACTCGTTTCTTCCAAGGCAGCCATTTAAATATAAAATTTACTTGTTTATTTTTTATTTATTACTTTCTCTAACTACTGTTAGAGGAAGTATTGTAATTGTGTCAAATTTTTATAAATCGAGTTTTTTAAACCGGATATACATGTTTTTTTGAGGTCCCCTGAGTCTGAAAAAGTGTTTTTTTTAGAAATTGGTCTGTATATGCGTGTGTGGTCTGCATAACTCAAAAAAGGAAAAATTGCAGAAAGTTCAAACTTTATATTTAATTTAAGTGCTCTAGCATGAAACCTGAGAATAAAGTTTTTGAAAAAAAACGGTCAACCGAAAGTAACACTTCAATGAATAGATTTTTTCAGTTTTTTTTGCGAATTTCTTAAACTTGGCTCCAATGATTTTTCTTCAAACTACAGTAAACTCCGATTATCAGAGTTTGCGGATTATCCGTGCATGAATTTAATTTAAAATACTTGGGAATACATTAATGGATCAACGGGTTATCTTATTAATGAAACAATATTACCGCAATGTCCTTATTAAAAAGTCTTTGTAATGAAGGTGATGATTTGATTAAATTTTGTAAAAAAAAAAAAAAATGACAATACTGGATGCGATACATGGTGTAACTTAATCTTGGAACAAAATAAAGCCAATAACATTCGTTCGATCGTGGTGGAAAATTCTACCAAATCTAGAAAAGTGATATTTTTGTTTTGGATTCTATCGAGCCCGAGACAAGTGAAATAGTATCTGAAATGAGTGAACTAATGGGCAAATTTAGATGGCTTTGAAAATGTTGATAGTGAAAATATTGAGGAGTGGTTAGAAATATGATTCATGTCATGAGGTTGTAATAGCACAGCAAAGAGAATGCAATCACAACAGAGAGAAGAGTGGCCCTCTCTGGTTAACAGAGACTACTCTCTGACTTAAGCAGGCTAGAGTGGGAAAACCTGTGTATATAAGCGAGTGGGAATCTATCTAAAGGATCTATCAAATACAACCATACAACTGTACATCGCATCGTGTCATATCTTTACTCTCACCATTCATTCTATCATTTTCATTATAAAGTCCAGTGCAGTTAGTGCAAACTTAGCTACATTATATCAGTGCCAGCATATCTCTGTTCATTTAATCAAACCTAATTCTCTCCTCAATAACTCCATTATAGAATTCTTTTTTTTTTTTTTTTTTTTTTTTTAAGTTTTTTGCAATTTCCTTTAACATTGTAAACTATCTACACAAAAATAAATTGATTTGAACCATTTTACCGAGAAAATTGATTGTTTTTTTTGTGGAGTTCAGGTGGGAAATAGTTAAGTTTCACTGGGAATATCCTTTTTGAGGTAACCTGAGTCCAAAAAAGTGGTTTTTAGAAAATGGTGTGTGTGTGTGTGTGTGTGTGTGATTGTGTATTTGAACAGCATAGCTCAAAACGAAAAATCGTAGAAAGTTGAAACTTGATATTCCGTTTAGGTATCACCATGAGATCTGACAGTACGTTTCTGACAAAAATTCCTCAACCGGAAGTGCCACGTTAGTAGTTTTTTTTTTTTGGCAATTTTCTCAAAAATAGCTCCAACGATTTTTCTTGAAACATGGTATAATCAACTACACATACAAAAGAGCTTGTTCAAAACATTTCTCCAAAAAAAAATTCATTTAAGGGTACTTTTGGATACGGCTTCCTCTAAAGTACTATTTCAGTTTCTTAGACAATTCTGTCATCTAAATAATGTTAATCAGAATTGGATATATTGTTGAAATTCCGAGTTTGAAGAAAATCAGATGACCGAAAGTGCGTTTACTTTATTACTTTATTAAATAGTTTTTTTCTCACTTTTTTGCGATTTCTCAAAAATGGCACGGTCGATTTTCTTGAAACATCGTATATAAACTAAACATACAAAGATCTACAACTTTTATTTAAAACATTTCTCTTGGAAAATTCATTTAAGGGCACTTTTAAGGAAGGTTTCGGGTTATTTTTTTCTCTAAAGTGCAATCATAGTTGATTATACAATTCTATCATCCAAACAAAATTAATTAGTAATAAATAGATGGGCAAAATTACGAGTTTCAAGTAAATTAGTAAACCGGAAGTACGCTTTTACTGAACAGTTTTTTTTTTTTTTTTTCAGTTTCGACGCATTTCATTAAATTTGGGTACACAAACTATAAAATTTGTCAATTATAATTTTTCAGAACTGGAGTAAGATAAAGTTGTGTGAATGTTACACACCAGATTTTTTTTTTTTTTGTTTCTGTTTCAGTTTCTAAGTGTCTTCGAGACTATCTGTATATTAAAGCCTTGATAAAGACAGGAAACTCTGTCGAAACGTTGGCATAATTTCCATTGACCGATCCTCACAATAAAATTTCTTCATAACATAATATATAAACGGTCAACAAAACATTTTTATATTTATTACAATAAAATTTTATGTTAAAATTCGGAATTTGAACCAAATTGCTTTCATCAGGACTGCAAATTTAACTAAACAAGTTTTTTTTCAGTTTTCTATGATTTTCACCATAAAATACAGAAACCATGGTTTTAAACACTAATTAGAAATTTATATGTGATGGAAATTTGGCATTTCAGTAAATTGCAAGTAAGTAATTGAAAGTTGTGTGTGTGTGTGTGTTTTATGTAAAGCTGCAAATTTTGATCATTGTTAAAGGTCTTTTCATTTTAAGTACATTAAAAATAAATAAGCAAAAAAAAAACAAATCTGGTGTGAAACACTCACACAACTTTCTCTTACTCCTGTTCTCAAAATTATAATTGACAAATGTTATAAATTGTGTACCCAAATTTAATGAAATTCGTCTCAAACTGAAAAAAACCTTTTCAGTAAAAGCGCACTTCCGGTTTAATAATTTTCTTCAAACTTGGAATTTTGGCCATCTATTTATTTCTAATTAATTTTGTTTGGATGATAGAATTGTATAATCAACTATGATACTTTAGAGGAAACCTAACCCCACTCCTCCGCCCAAAAAGCCCTTAAATGAATTTTTCTAGAGAAATGTTTTAAATAAAAGTGGTAGATCTTTCGATGTATAGTTGATATACCATGTTTGAAGAAAATCATCGGAACCATTTTTGAGAAAATTGCAAGAAAGTAAAAAAAATATTAGAAAACTGAAAAATACATTTTAGTAAAAACGCACTTTTGATTATCCGATTTTTTTCAAACTCGGAATTTCAACAACGCATTTAATTCTAATTAATTAATGTTTAGCTGAAAGAATTGTATAGTAAACTGAAATAGCACTTTAGAGTACAACTCACCACCCCCCTCCCCTGAAAGTGCCCTTAAATGCACATTGCCGAAGAAATGTTTCAAATAAAAATTGTAGATCTTTGTCAGTGTAGTTGATACACTAAGTTTAAAGAAAATCGTTGGAACCATTTTTGAGAAAATTTCAAAAAAGTAAAAAAAAAAAAAAACAGTAAAGTGGTACTTCTGGTTGAGAAATTTTGACCGATAACCTACTGTCAGATCCCGTGGTGATACCTAAACGGAATATCAAGTTTGAACGTTCTACGTTTTTTCGTTTTTGAGCTATGCTGTTCACATAGATACATACATACATACACACAGACACACACACACACAGACCATTTTCTAAAAACACTTTTTTTGGACTCAGAGGACCTCAAAACGGATATTCCGGTGAAAACTACATATCGAAAATTTGACCACGATTACCAGAGGAGTGTAGATAGAATGGGGCAATTAGAAAACGGACGGGGGGTGAGACTCATTCCACTGCGAACTACAAATTGAGGTCTATTGTTTTTTTTTTTCTGGATCCCCTTAAGTTACAGACAGAACAGGCCCCAGCTTTGCCCCTCATACTCAACCTAGGAAAGCTGAGAGCGGCTCCGTCTGAAGGCTTCAGCTTCGGGATTGCCCTCACCAATTGAAGAAACCGGAATCCTCGCCGGGCCGGCGCACTCAAAAAGATTGGCGCAGGGGTATCCTCCTTCTTACCTTGCGAATCGGCATACGCACGATCGCAAGTTGTAGGTGGTGCATGTGTCTATTCAGCCTACAATGCCCTGTTATAGACCCACAATAACCTTATATCCCGTCGGGGTTTGGCGTTAGTAGGTTTCCCTTTTTGGTAAATTTAGGCAAATGTCTTTTGATAAAGAGCTTTGCCTGCCTCTGTCCTGGTGTTCCCTCCCACCAACGTAGTCGCTGTTCTTCTACCCAATCCCTGATAGAAGTTTGAATGAGGATCCTGGACAAGCCGCAGAAGGATTCGGGGCCTATAAAGGTATCCTGCGATCCCTCCCTCGCTAGGGCATCCGCCCTCTCATTGCCCAAGAACCCCGCATGTCCCGGCACCCAGGCGAGTGTCAGTTTGTTCCGAGTACCCACCTCGGTGAGGGCAAATAGGCAGTCCCACACCATTCTTGAGACCACTTGGTGTGAGGAAAGTGCCTTCAGGGCTGCCTACTGTCGGAGTATATATGGACACTTTCTACCCATATCCTTTGCAATTATAATCCCTAGGAGAAGAGTTGTACGCCACGACTTCAGCCTGAAAGACTGTGGCGTACTTCCCTAGGCTGCCCTTAATTATAACTTTAGGCCTGCCCCCGTAGACCCCAGCTCCGACTCCAGTCGGAGTTTTGGATCCATCTGTATACCAGATCGAGTTACCGAACAGGGGTGGGTCGCAGCCCCATTCTATAGGAGTAAGAGAAAGTAAGAAAAAAAATATATATAAAATCTTTTCATTACAATGGGACTTCCGGTTAACCGAATGACTTCTTCAAAATTCGTATTTTGTCTAAACATTTAATTAAGTTCAATGTTATATAATTAATGATTTGCATAATGTCAAGAAATGTAATGTTATATATAAGAAGCCTTAACGTCACAACGTTCGCACAATAGTTCGTCAATGAATTCTGAAAGAAAAAATATTTAATCAAAAATCTTACAAATTAGTATTCGTTTATTTACTTTTGTCTTACTATACACACACACACACACACACACACAATACAAAGACAAAAAAACCTGAAATAAAAACAAAAATTTTTTTGGATGTCTAGAAAGCGGAAATTAAATGCGAAATATATACAATTGCATCTCATTATTAGCCCACGTTAGTCTTGTAAAATTCAAATCACTAAAACATTTGGACACAGTTTGGTAAGGACAAAAGTAAATAAATGAATACTAATTTGTAAAAATTCCATTAAAAAAAAAAATTAATTATATAATATGATAGTACATAATAACCAGCAGAAATACTGAATCAAGTTCAAGTAACCCGGAAACGAGGCACAACCGAATACACAACAGGTGGAAACTAGTTTCTTTCAAGGCAGCCATTTAAATATTAAATTTACAAGTTTATTTTATTTTATTTTATTTATTTATTTTTTTTTTTCATAGGTTTTCACTATACTACCAGCACTGGCATTTATTTATTTATTTAAAAACGTATTCTACGCATGACACAATTGTCATATGACAGATACCGTTTGTTTTGTTTGTTTTTTTGTTGTTTTTTTTTAATAAAAAAGCACAAACGGAAAAGTTATAATTTATTCTTGCAAAAAAATCTTGTGTGAAAACAAATATAACGAAATCAGCCGAAAACTGAATAAAAAAAAAAAAAAAAAAAAACTGTCCAATAAAAGTGGCACTTCCGGTTTACTAATTTTTTATGAAACTAATAATTTTGGCCATCTATTTATTTCCTTATTAATTCTATTTTAGATGGTAGAATTGTATAATCAACTATGATACAATTTTAGTGGAAGGAATCTGTAATTCCACTCCTCCCCTAAAAACTACCCTTAAATGAATTTTCCCAGAGAAATGTATTAAATAAAAGATGTAGATATTTGCATTATTATTTTGTATACGAAAGTTTCAAGAAAATCGTCGAATCCTTTTTTGAGAAAATAGCAAAAAAAAAAAAAAAAAAAATCATTTAGTAAAGTGTTAAAACAAACGCACTTCCGGTTATCCGATTTTTTTCTTTTTCAAACTCGGAATTTCAACCAATATATTTACTTTTAATTAACATTATTTAGATGATAGAATTGTCTAATAAACTGAAATATCAGTTAAGATGAAAACATATCCCCCACACCTCCCTCAAATGAAGTGCCCTTAAATGAATTTTCCCGGAGATATATTAAAAATAAAAGTTGTAGCTCTTTGTATGTGTAGTTGATATACCAAGTTTGAAGAAAATCGTTGGAGCCATTTTTGAGAAAAATCGCAAAAACTTAAAAAAAAAAGCAACTAGTATAGTGATAATTCCGGTTAAGGAATTGTGACAGATAACGTACCGTCAGGATCCCATGGTGATACCTAAACGTAATTTCAAAGTTTCAAGTTTCAGCGGTTTTTCGTTTTTGGGCTATGCTGTTCACATACACACACACACACACACACACACACACACACACACACACACAGAGAGAGAGACCATTTGCTAAAAACCACTTTTTTGGGCTCAGGGGACCTTAAAAAAGGATATTTCCGGTGAAAAACTCGATATCGAATATTTGATACGATTACAATACTTCCTCTTAGTAGGAGGAGTAAGAGAAAGTAAAAAGTTCAACAGAATGAAATTGCGAAATAATATCATACACACACAAAGGTTATTGATATTTTTTTTGTAAGAAGGAAAAATATAGACGTGCGTGCATATACTTGCTCGCAAAGGTCAGCGAACCCTGAACAGCCAAGCCAGTGTAGGCAGTGGTAGTGAATGGGAGGGTGTACTTGGGAAGAGAACCTGGGGATACCCTAGCCAGTGGGACAGAGCCTTTCTTCAAGTCCCAGTGTAGACAGTGGGGCAGAAGAACATGGAGAGATGTGGGAGAAGAAATACAGATTATGGAGGAAACTTATTTTTTGTAAGTTAGAAACCACTTTGGCTAAGTGGTTAGAATCATTGATCTGAATTTTGTTGACTTAAAAAAAAAAATAGTAATTTTTATTTTGCACCTCTTCGCCTACAGGAGTGGGGATAGGAAAGTTCTGAAGGAGTGGGAGCTGTTTAGTGCCGGACTGTGGTCAAGGAGAGTGGGGAACTAATTTCGGTCCCAAAATCGCCACATAAATACTACTCAATAGCCACACGAAGTAATGAGAACAATGCTACACAATGTACAGAAAAAAATAAAGCATTTCAATTATTAAATATTGTTTGTTTGTTAATAATAAATAATAATGTAATATGGGGATAATTAGTTCAATTAACAGTAATAATTACAAATAACTTACTTTTAAAACATTCATTCGGATTACTGTTCTCTTTCTCCTGAAACAAAACATTGAATTATTTAAACATTATTTAAAAGCACACCAGAATACAATTAAAAAAAAAAATAGATTCTTGAAAAAAATGATAAAATGAAAATACAAATTTGTATGTCAAATTTAATAGAAAAAAAATCACTTACATTACTCTCATTGCAGTTAATACAATTGCAAAAATTTTTTACCCAGTTGCCCTAATATAAGTATAGAGGTGGGCCAGAAAACAGTGCCAATAACATTAAGCAAATCAATGTTAAATCAATGTTTAAAGTAAACTGTTGGAGCTGTTGCCGACAAAATTCCAAAAATATCGAAACCTACTTTTATTATTATTATTATTATTATTTAAGGCGTGTCAGCATCTGAAGCTAAAGGTACCGGAGTGTAAGGGTGTTGTGAGGAGATGTTGGTTGTAGATGCTTGATGAATGATAAACACCTTAAGATTGTTATAAGATATATAATTTGATATATATATATGACTACCAACGCTAATTGTTCGCAAACGAAAAATTACTTTAGGAGGGGGGATGATGTAGGGGTTTTGGTGAAAACCCCACCACTCATCCACTCTAGCGGAGAGAAACAGCCCCTCTCGCACAGAGAGGAGAGGCTCAGCCAGTATATATATATATATAAAGATGGACAGTCAGAGAATCATTCTGTGAATTCAGTTTTACACATCAGACATCATTCTGTTCATTGACACATCAGTTTAACATCACTCCGTACATATCATTTTAGCCACGTCAGTCTGTCAGTTCAGTTCAGTTCTAAACTCTAAAGTGTAAAGTCCTTGGCAGTCAGTCATATATATATATCAAATTATATATCTTATACCAATCTTAAGGTGTTTATCATTCATCATCAACAACCAACATCTCCTCACAACACCCTTACAGGAGCCTTGACAGTGCACTGCAAGCCTCTGGGCAGTGAGCTGTGGAGGCTCCTAGGAAGAGAAAATCTAAGGGCAGCACTGCTGGACTCGAACATGGGACCTCCGCGTATCACTAAACCCCAGCGCACTACCACTAAACTACGAGGCATGTCCAGTAAGTAAGTGTACTGAATTTTTTTAGGTTACAAAAAATTTTATTTGAACAAAAAAATTACCTGGTTACATTAGTACATATGTAAGCTATTTTTCGACATAGTCACGATTCCTCTAAATGCAGGTGGTGAACCGTAGTATTAATTTTTTGATGCCTTCCTCGAAGTAGTTTCCCGCCAACCCCTTCGTCCACTTCTCCACCTCCCCTTCACCTACTCGTCGGTTGAAAACCTTTTTCCACCCATGTGCAGCTTCAGGGAGGTAAAGAGATAGTAATCTGAAGGTGCTAGGTCAGGGGAATGCGCGGGATGGTTCAGGACATCCCATTTAAACGAGGCAAGCAGTGTGTGGTCTGGCATTGTCGTGCAGCAGGCAGACTCCCTTTGTCAGCATGCCTCTCCTTTTGTTCTGAATCGCCCTCCGCAATTTTTTTAGGGTCTCACAGTATCTTGCAGAGTTGATGGTCTCCCCTTGAGGCATATATTCAATTAAAATTATGCCTTGACAGTCCCAAAACACGGATGCCATGATTTTCTTGGCTGAAATTGTGGTTTTGAACTTTTTGGCGGAGGGTGAAGAGGTGTGACGCCACTGTTGAGACTGCCTTTTGGTTTCAGGTGTGTAGTGTGCAACCCAAGTTTCATCTCCAGTAATGATGGAGCGGAGAAATTCATCTCCATGGAGTTTGTAGAGTCTCAAAAACTCTTGCCCGACCTTGAATATTTCACACTTGGCGGGAGATTGGATTGACATTTTTCACGAAACGTATTGTCGCGTCGACAGTTCTCAACGTACTGACCTCGAACCGGTCTCGTTGCGGAGGGGAGGAATCAGGCTACACGACAGTGTAGCCAACATGTCGAAAACAAAATCCCTCCGGCCGTGCGACCCTCAGTACACTTACTTTCTGGACATGCCTCGTAATCCCATCCCTCAGACAGAAAAACATATTCAAAAATGGCTTATTTTTACTTTCTCTTACTTCCTGTTAGTGTAAGTAGTGTAATTGTATGAAATTTTCGATATATGAGTAGAGTTTTCATAGGAAATATATGTTTTGAGTTTCGTAAAAGTAGTTTTTTGGAAAATTGTGTGTATGTATGTGAACAGCATAGCTCAAAAATGAAAAATCGCATAATGTTCAAACTTGATATTCCGTTTAGGTATCACCCACCATGGAATCCGACAGTAATTTATCTGTCAAAATTTTTCAACCAAAAGAACCACTTTATTAAATAAATTTTTCACTTTTTTTTTTTTTTTCTCAAACAACGATTTTCTTTACAATTCAACTCACAAATAAAGAGATACAACTTTTATTTGACATTTCATTGGGAAAATATTCACTTAAGAGGAAATTTGTGTTAATTTAATTTATTATACGATTCATTCATTTAAATGAAATTAATTAGAATTAAATATGTTGTTCGTTGAAATTCTGAGTCGGGAAAATTTGACTGACCGGAAATAGCGTATTTACTGAACAGTTTTCTGCAATTTTCCGCCATAAAAACATCAATGGAATTTATTAAATTTGTTATACTAACAATAAATACAGAGATTTATGACTTTTAATGGAAACTTTTCCGGAGTAAGTACATTTAAGGGGGTTTTGGATGAGGGTTAGGGTTAAGCTTTCCTAGGTAGTGTTATCTGTAACGATAGAACACTATGCGGAACCCGACAGCGCACGGAGAATGCTCCGGGCGCCAACGACCGACCATAGATGATGTTGACGCGCCTTAAATTGTTTAAATAACAAACTTCCCTAAAAAAATAGTTGAATTAAGTTTCGATGCGTTATTATTTTATTAACGATAATTAAAGATCCAATAAGAGAATTAGAAGTTGGATTTAAAACTGTATAAATTGTATTAAGAAAAAAATGGTGAGTGTTCACAGCAGATTTTTTTCTTAAACTTCCTATACTAACTGTACACATATAGGCATATCACTTTTATTTGAAACATCTCTCTAGGAAGATTGATTTTTGTAAGACTTTGAAGCTAACTTCTCCTCTAAAAATACCACTTCAGTAAAATTGATAGCGCTACCAAACCTGTATAATATTAAGGTCAATACATTGCCGGAATTCCAGTTTGAAAAAAAAAGAACTTTGTTAACGGGAATCTCAATTTCGAAATTTGATGGATATATTGTAACGCAGCCAGTGGTGCCATCTAGGAGAGGAAGTAGGAACCTCAAGTTCTCTTAGTGGCCGCTAGGAAGCGCTGGCGACGCGCTCTAGTTTTTTGTAGAAGAATCGAGAAAGTTCCAGACCATTCACCACCGGTATAAAATAGTGGGACCACAGAGAGTTGAGAGAGTTTTTCTAGTCACAAACGAAGTGTACGTTTGTGGAAAGTGTATAAAAAGTGAACAAAGTGAACTTTTATTGGTTTAAACTGTGAGGTAATTATTATTAAGTGTTTTATTTGTAATTTATTGTGTTTATTGGTGTTTTCTTTATTGAAGTTTAGAGTATTTTATCTATAAGAACCCACTTAAAACTAGTTGCACTAGCTACTAGTTTAGAGGGAAAAACGTTACAATATTCTCTTTTGCCGTTGGACGACTCAATTGTAAACTTCAGTGTACGCTATAGAAAAGTGAGAAGTGAATTTTTATCAAAATAGAAAGAAATGTCAAGTAAAAGAACTATACGGGAGTTGTAATGAAGAAGTTTGTGATGCTTTGAAGTGGACATGGCCCTTGGACATACTTTAGATATATAGTAAGTTCCAAAAAGAAAAGTGTTACTGGACTTGTCTAGGAAGAGTAAGAGAAGCAACAACTTATACTTGGGCTACTGTATCTCAATGATGTATGCACTGTCACTGACTGGTAATACAAACTTCTTAACTTCTCAAGATGAACAACAATTTCTAATGCAAATCATTATTTCCTACACATTAATTAATTATTAAGAGGTAATACAAAATTCAATTACCATAAATAACCCTTTTTTTTTATTTTTTATTTTGAGCAATCACTTAGGCCCGAAATCCCAGAAAGAAAAGCCCGAAAAAAAGCTTTCTTTTTGCTTGTTTGTTAAACAAACAAATTCCCCTAGAAAACCCAAATACATTTATCAAGGAAAATGATTCACATTTAACTGACAGATTTATATAATGTGCAATGAACACCAGTTCCTTTTGGGTGGGCTAAAAAGTTCGTTCGGTTTTTTTAAGCGAAAATAAGTCAGACATTTTAAACACCAAGTGATTTATTCAATCAATGATATAAATGCTATTTTGTTTTAGTATCTTGCCATTTTGTGGGTACATTAATAATTCCTTGCTTTAAGCATTTTCTGTCCTTACGTGCAAAAAAACCTTTCCAAGTAAAATTTTACATTTTCTTCAAAGTTGAAGATCTGCCGTATTCAATGAATTCTGAAGTTACCCAAACAGGAGAAAATTGTAAGAGAATGATTGGGCAAATATGGAGGATCGATCAGCCTCCTGGCTGCCGGTCTGCAAAAAAGTGTGGGATCTGGAATTAGTTTCTGTTGGATCGCTACCTTTAATTAGATTCAATTGATCACAACAATATCAATCTTAATTGATGGTCCGGTTCATGGGAAGAAGCTCATAAAAGGTAACATCTTTCCAATCCCATCAAATGGAAAGCATGATTTACTTTGGTTGAAGTGGAAAGCTTTTGGGGGGGGTTGTTTGCACTCCATGTTGTTATGGATGATCCACTTTTCATCTCCTGCCACAAACTAGGATCGTTTTCTTCAAGTTTCCGCAACGAACCTTTTCTGCGAAATTTATTGATCGAGGTTAGTCACATTAAGTTGATGTGGAGCCCAAACATCGAGCTAGCTCGCGTAGCTAATTTGATGTAGATAGTTTTCAACATTTGATTTTGATATTTTGAGTAAAATTGCGATCTCACTGGAAATATAATGGGGATTGATGTTGACTAACTCTTTCATTTTGTCGTTATTAATCTTAGTTAGCCGACCAAAGCATGGTGCGTCTTTAACCGAAAAAATAGCCGATCTTGAAAACCACTTCTGGCGCACAGCCCGCATCATTTTCTTTGTAGACAGCGCATATCTTCCTGCAAGTTTCAGCCGCTTTCTTGCGTTTTTAATTTTTTTTAAACAAAAAAGCACGATGTGTCGATTTATTATTTATTTGTCTGAGGGGAGGGGCCAAACCCTACGCTATCCAGAGCCTCACTGGACCCATATAGCTACCCCAAGAAAAACAACAACAAACAGGGTCTAGAACAAATATCCAGACCCGCATCTAATCCATCTAAGATTCACCGCAGTCCGAGTAAATCAGACAATAACCTTACGGGGAAATAGCCTAAGCTCTTCCACAGACATCCTATTCCGACCAAAGGTCGTAAACCTAATTTCCTCACAACCCAGGACAATCAGTCATAAGATGGATGGATGTTTCCTCCTCTGTCTCACAGACTCTACAAAATGGATCCGGCATGAGTCCTATTATGTAGAGATGTCTCCATAAACCACAATATCCAGTAAGGAATCCAACAAGATGCCTGAGAGCGCTCCGTGAAAAACACAGCAACGTCTCACTAATGGCCTTGGTCCGGACCTCCGATGAGCATTTTGGACTGCCGAAAACCAACTGAACTCATCCACGATGTGTCGATAATATTTGTATTGGCTTTCCATTTTCAAGATGACACTGAACACAAAAAATACAAGTGGTCTCGTCATAATTTTGCGTGGAATTACGCTGAGGTATCATGTGTCTATCAAGTGTGTACTCACAAGGAACAGAATGCAGCTAGCTATTCAGTACACTGCTTCATGTTCCTTGTCGACAAACACCGAACGGATTTTTTGACTAACACTTATACAAGGATCTATTATTTTTTGTTTGAAACTTTTCTCATTTTTTTTTTCCTTTTTTTGAGAAAATTGATTTTAGGGATTCTCTGGGAGAGTGGGAATCACGCTATTGTAGTGATGGGATATCCTGTTGACTGAAGATAAAAAAACACATGCGTTCCTGACACTGCTGTACACACAATTCAAGGTTTACAAATGTTTAAGAAATTGATATAAGTATTCAACGAACAATAACCGCACCTCAGGAGCACTTCAGCATCATTGCTTATTATGACCACTGCATAATGCTTAGGTACTAGGTTAGATATTTTGTTTACATGATTATTTTAATTGAATTTAATTACCATTTGTAATTTATTTTATTATTATTTTCATTCACACCAAATCTTAAGCTGTTGAAAGTTACTCACTTTTGTGTAACCAGATATAAAACAAATAACAAATAAACAAAATCGAGTACAGATTGAGATAGTGTCTAGAGACTATGTTGGTTAAAGTAACTTCTGAATGACTGAGGCTTTGTTTCTTTTAGACTGACTTCAACAACGAAATCGCCCCTTCTTATTTAAACGAAAATTCTTGGACAGGAACACGGTCAGAGTATGTTGTTTTAACTAACTAATCAGTCGAGCGCTTTAACATTTAAACTAACTAGTTGAACAGACGCGCAGTTCAAAAGATCAGTGGCGCTACTGTGGAGTAACAAGGAAGTATAGCATTGCCACTGCACTACCCTGTAACTGGCATTTCGTTATTATGTGAGTCCCAATACTTGTATAGTGTTTAGTGTAAAAGTAACTCAAAAAAAAAAAAAAAATCTGGTGTGAAACACTCACACAACTTTCTCTTGCACCAGTCCTCAAAATTATTATTGGCAAATTTTATAGTTTGTGTACCAAATTTAATGAAATTTGTCAAAAAAAACTGTCCAGTAAAATCGCACTTCCGGTTTATTAATTTTCTTGAAATTCGGGAATTTCGGCCATCTATTTATTTCTAATTAAATTTGTTTGGATGATAGAATTGTATAATCTTATGAATTGTATAAACTATGTGATAGCACTTTAAAGAAAAAACATAACCCCACCCCTCCTCCAAACCCTTAAATGAATTTGCCCAGAGAAATGTTTTATATAAAAGTTGTAGATATTTGTATATTTAGTTTATATATGAAGTTTGAAGAAAATCGTCGAAGATATTTTTGAGAAAACCGCGAAAAAGTGAAAAAAAAAATGATTTAGTAAAGTGGTAAAGTAAATGCACTTCCGGTTATCCGATTTTTTTCAAACTCGGAATTTCAACAACATATTTAATTCTAATTAACATTATTTAGATGATAGAATTGTCTAATAAACTGAAATAGCACTTCAGATGGAAACTTAACCCCACCCCTCCCCCGGAAGTGCCCTTAAATGAATTTTCCCAGAGAAACGTTTCAATAAAAGTTGTAGCACTTTGTATGTACAGTTGATATACTATGTTTAAAGAAAATCGTCGAAGCCATTTTTGAGAAAAACGCAAAAAAGTAAAAAAAAAAAAAAAAACCAACAAGTAAAGTGGTACTTCCGGTTGAGGAATTTGACAGGTAACGTACTGGTCAGATCCTATTTAACAAAAATATCCTGATGATGGGCGAACACGCCCGAAACCGGTCGATGACCACAAAAAGAAGCAAGTCTATCATAGAAAATGTGTCTCTTATACTTTCCAGCTCTGTGAAAATCAACCACCAAAACAATTAAGTAAATCAGTTTACAATAAGTAGGATTTTACAAACTAAGTTTTTAGTTTTGGGGGGGGGGGGAATTTTCTCGAAATTCGTTACAATGATTTTCTTTAAACTTGGAATGTTTGCTGTGTAGTTGATACGTATTACGTTTATTTAAAACATTTTAGAGGGATATTGGTGGTCTGTGAGTTAGTTTTAATTTAAATATGCATAAGCTTTCTTAGTTTTGACTTAGAGCAGTCTAGTATTTAAGTAAAATCCCCACCACCATGATTATGGTCAAGCCCAACTAAACATTGTTACGTTACAATTTTAATGAAAATTTCTTGATTAAATTGTATTAATTTAGAGTGAGAGAAAATCGTATGAGTGTTTCACAATAGTTTCTTTTGTTTCAATTTAACTTACGTTAACTACTAAAAATTATTTTGGCACTGAAAATTGCAAAGTAGAGTGGTCTAAACAAGGCAAAACTTAACAGTGAACTAATGGTATTCATAAAAAAAAATCAGAAGCAACGAATCAAAAATAATATGTATGTTTATATAGTAGAGAAAGATTTCATATTACCGCTATAACAGAATTTATAGTATTGATAAATATGAAGTTAAGGGCTTTTTATATTGTAGTGGTGAAGGTAAAAAAGATGATCCCGGCTGGTTCTGGACAAATTATCAATTCGCCTGCAACGGCTCTTAAGACATGAAGCGTGTAAGTAGTATTTAGGGAGTCTAATGGGCGATCAGTGTGCCGTGTACAAGAGAGTCAAGTGAGATCAGAAAGGCAGATCTAGTGAAGCAGAGGGAAATACGTCTGATGGCCGGTCAGAAATGACTCTAAAAGATTACACATTATGATAGAAAGGCTCTTGCTTTCTGAGGAAGGATAATTGGATGTTCCCACGCGCCTATACCACCACACATCCTTCAATCTCCACCTCTCTCTGAGTCTACAAAGTTTGTTCGTATGTATGTCTTATGTTACTATATTTATATAAATGTGTATGTGTGTGCAAAAGTATGTATAGCCAGAAGAGGCCACGTATCTACTGCTAATCGCACACACATTGTCCTATAGGTGCGCTTGTTCGGGGTCTAAAGCCTTGTCGTACATATGTCCTATGTCTGTCACCGCTAACAACCGCCAACAATGAATAGAAAGGAGTTTTACAGCGACTGCGCGGTTACGATTAAATCTGAAAAAGGAAAGACGATGGCACTTAAAACAGCAGGGTGGCTTAGATTCTTGCCTGAGCACTTGTCATTATGCACTTGTTTTGTATTTTCACTAAATAGAAATTCAAAAAAAAAAAAAAATCACCTTTACAATATAAGTAGGCACATTAATCATGCCAAATTGTAGAATCATTGAATTTTATTGAATTCAGTTTTTAGGAAGTACGTGATTTTATGAGAAAAATGTTCCTAGCGAATTATCTATGCGCATGTGGTGTTTTATTTTAAGGTACCACCATCGCATCTAGCACAAAGGTTTCCACCATCAACAGAAATTGCGAATTTATTGAATTTTGAATTTTTAGCGATTTTTTTCGAAAATGGCTGCAATGTTTTTTATTCAACTTTGAATACTAACTAAACATTTAAATACCTATCACTTTTATTTGAAATATTTGTCCAGAAAAACTGATTAATTGGGGGTTTCTGCAGCAGCTGCAACATTAGGCTTTAAAGTGCCACTTCAGTATAATATTGCATATACATTTGTAAGTTTGTTTTGGTGCTTCCAGAAGCGAGATACAGGCACCAACTTCATTTTTTCAAATGGGGAGGTATGGTTTTTTTTATTTAAGAAATAGATTCCTCTATTTTTTTTGTAAGAAAAATTTACCTGAACGGTTTTTTTCTTTGAGCGATATTTTACAAGTTATGAATGAAAATATGATTCCTATAAGAAATTTCAAAATGATATTATAACGGTTTTTTTGATTGAATAAGAAGAAAAGTACTATTTTATTATAAATTTTACTCCTCATTAATTACAGATCTTGCTCGAACTGGCCTCCACCATTAGAGATGTATTTCTTTGGTCCGTGAAGGTACAATTGGGCAGGAAAAGTCATGTGTATGCATCTCTATGGTGGAGATCCCAGTTTGCGAGCAAAAAAAAAAAAAAAAAACCCCGTTCAAGTAAATTTTCTACAAAAATAGAGGAATCTATTTCTTAAATAAAAACCACACCTGCTCATTTGAAATAAATGAAGTTGGTGCCTTTATCTCGCTTCTCGAAGCACCAAAACAAATTTGCAAATTAAATTTGGATTTCTAACAAAAAAACTACGGGGACAAGTATTTTTTAGTTTTTTTCTAGGTATCTTAGTTTCCGAGAAAAAGTCGTTATCCATATACCTTGGGACATCGTGTATATTATCAATCTATTAAAAAAAACTTGGGGAAAGTAACTTCTTGTCCCAAAGCGCCTAATATACTACTTACAAACATACAAACGCACAAACATGCAGCCATTCAGACGAACCGAAGAAAAGACGTATATACATGCAGCTATATAGCCATACTGATATATAAACATTATAGACCAGAGAACACAAACAGAAACAAATATACAGCTGCATTGATATACTGACATATAGAGATACGACAGAGAGAGACACACAAACGTACAACTATACAGACATAAATAAGAATATACGTGCAAACATATAGTCATATTGACGTACAAATATACCGTCATACTGTCCACAGACAGCCATTCAGAGAAACCGAAGACAGATGTACAGCCAAACTAACATATAGATTACAGACGAAGAGATGCACAAGCATATAGCCATACAGACTTTCAGATCAACAGCCATATAGAAGACAAAACATACAGCCATACAGTCATATCGACGATAAGACACAGAATTTGGTAGTTGGACGTTAAACCTGCCTGATAAAATAACCATTACTTTATTTATTTATTTATTTATTATTTTTTTTTAACAGAGATACAATTAAACAGATTTACAAACATTTATCTATACAAATGAACATACGATCAAATTTTCAACCATACGGACAGGCTGATGGAAAACGAGCTGTCAAACAATCATACACGTGGACAAAAATAGAGTCATTCAGACTTGTAGAGAAAACAGCCGCACATAGGTCATACACATAAACAAACACAGTAAAAATACATTGCCATTCAGACATACAAAACTTACAGCCATTCAGGCGAACAGAATAAAGACGTATAAACAAACGTACAGTCATACACGCATAGTAACATATAGACAACAGAAACGTATAAACGTATTGCTATATAGACATATAGACGTAGAGACGTATATAACCCTACTTACAAACATACATCAATTCTGTTGTGCAGATTTACAAACTACAGCCACACATACAAACAAACAGACGTATATATGCAGTCATATACACACATACAGACAATGTACAACAAATTACTTGAATTCATAGAACAAACAAAAACTAAAACGATAAAAAAACTGCATGTTATATGGCAATTCGAATAACGCCCGAGGTACAAGTAAAATAATCTCAAAACTCAAAACCGTACTTGAGTAAATTAGCCGAACTCAGAGCTCTGCCTCTATAGCATCTAAACGAAATACAAGGGTGTAACAAAAGTCTGCGCATTTCCCTTAAATCCTCAAAAGTACTTTACTAAACACTAATTTATCAAACGTTTCTTATTAGGTACCCCTTTTCTATCAGTTTATGCTTGTATCAGCTTGTGAAAAGATCTATGTGATTTGTGAGCAATTTAAGAAATGACCTAGTTGAAACTAGAAATTCGGGCAATTTTGCGTTACTACTTTAAAAAAGGCTAATGCTAGAAACGCCACTTCCAAAAATGATGAAGTAGAGAGGGAAGGATCTGTACAGATCAAGGGCTGCACACAAACTGGTTCAAAGTGATATGAGCCTGGAAAGTAACCTTCATCCAGGATGTTCTCTCTTCTTAGATTCAGCACTTCTGATGGAGGTGTAGCCTTGCACCAGCACCAGAAAACTTTTAGCTGAATTAGGCATGTCCCACTCAACCATAGACTGCTGCCTTGTGAGCAGCCGCCATAGTCTCCAAAAGCTACCGAAATACCTACATCACATTACGCCCCATCAAACCGTATGCCAAGTTGAATAAGTCTGTAAAACCTTTCTTCAAAACCCGAGTGATTTTTCGTTTCATCAAAGGAATTATTACTTGCGATTGAAAAGTGGTTTATTTCGACAATGAACAAAAAGAAAAAATATGTATTAAATCAGCCCAACCAGCTATACCGTACCCCGAAAAGAATGATTTTTTAAGAAAAAAGTGATGGTATGAGTGCGCTAAATCTACAAGGGGGTCATTCATTTTGAATTTCTAGTTCCTGACGGTCATGCGATTATATCCAAATTCTAGTCTATTCAGCTAGAATGTGTACACTCTGTTTTAGTTATAAAATATCACTCTTGAGTTAACTGAAGAAGTGTATTCCTTCAATAAGACAAAACAAGGCCGCACACGTCACGTCAAACGTTCTCTCAGTATTCGAAGATTTGAATGTTGAGCTCCTACCTTATGCAGCTTACAGACCATATTTGGACCTCTCTGATTACCATCTCTTCCGCTCCATCGCAGATGAGTACAAGTTGTAGGAAATGATGGCCTGTATTTCGTGGAGTAAGCTTAGTAAGTGAGTAAACAAACCATTTTGGAATATTGTAAGGTGAAAAACGCAAAGACTTTACAGTATTAAGTATCAGCTTTCTACGATTTTCTGTTTATTAAGTTATGCTGAACTTCCAATCCCTAGTTAACACTGCTAGAATTATGGCCAATTTCTAAGGACTAATTTAACGTACCCACTTCAAGACATCCTATGAAAACTCAAATTCGAAACCAAGACGGTCGCAAAGTACTACCTCTTGCAGCATTAAAATTAAGTAAAAATGTATGTAGAACCTCAGATTGTAAGAGTAATTAACTAAAAGGCAAAAGTTTCATTCAATTTAATTCAACTAATAAAAATAGTAACGTATTTTTCTTTTGCTAATAAATTAAAGAAGTATTCATCGTTATATTAAAAGAGACTGTTACATCTTCTATACTGCTGCTTTATTTCAAAGATTTTTCTATGTGCGAATAATATCTTTATTAATTAACATAATTAAGTTATTAGCAGCTGAAAGAAGATATGCTGTCAAACAACACAACCGAAAGTTCTGCTTTCATCCAATCCACTCATTGAAGAAAATAATATTTTTATCTTTATAAAAGTTTATCTGAACGAGTTAATTACTTTTCTCTGAGAGCTTTGAGCAAGCCATGGTGGAGTTCGAAACTAGTGGGAGAATGTAGGAGAAGGCTTAATGCTTTGGCTCGGAGGGGTAAGGTGCGTCTCTACTGGATACCCAGACATGCGGAAATAGAGGGCAATGAGAGGGCGGATCAGTTAGCTAGGCAGGGATCACCAATACCATTTTGTGGTCCTGAACCAGCCCTTGCCGTCATGAAGAAGTTTCACGACAAACAGATTAGATTTTGGGAGATGAGAGTCTTGGAGCAATGCTGGGGGGGGACCCGCAGGTGTGCCTCCAATCTAAAAGATTTATAAAATGAATTAAGCAGGATTTTTCGATATCTCCTGTCCTGTGTTTGGGATAGTGACAGGTCTTGAGACCTTGTTTGGGGGTAGTGACTGACACACACTTGGGTGTCCTAGTCACTGTGTTTAACAGAGGGAGTGTCAACTGAGACGAGGCGTTAGTGAAACGTTGTATCCATTTATGTCATTGTGCGCCCGTTTTCGCTGGTATTAGGTTTCGGGGGTTGGAGGGGGGCGTGGGGGGGGGGGGGGCTACCCCCGTATTTGGGAGGGCAACGTGCGACTCTCGCAGATTGCTGGGTCGAGTTGGGAGTTCAAGGATATATTGGGATATTGTAGATTGGCCGGCAAGCCACCGGGGGGGAGACTATTTAAGGGGATATGGGGGACATCAGGGGGATACAAGCCATATAGGCTTAAATCCCACGCTATCAGGCACCCGGTAATAATAATAATAATTACTTTTCTTCCCTAATGGAAGTGTTACATTCGTTACAGATATTCAAAATTGAGTTTTTTAACGAAAATATGTTTTAAGGTTTCCCCCCTACTATGTAACAATGTTAGCGATAATCTGTGCAAAACAAGGGCTCTTTATAAATTTTTTAGAAATGTCGGTGTTCACTAAATTCATCTATTTATCTAAAACTAAAGACAACTAATTATAAATATTTGAAAAACATTTGTCAATTGAATAATTTCCAAAGTGACTTGGTTGTGCCCACTCAGATCAGCCGAGATGTTGGACGCCAACTTCTTTGAGATTGGCAAACAAAGAAATCCCACGCATAAACTGTAGGAGGTAAACAAGTTGTAATAAACATCGATAATCCTGGTAGGGAAGGGAACGGAAAGGAAAGAGAGAGGAAAAGTTAAAGGTAATGGGGATTTTCCCGAGAAAAAGTTTCAGAAAAATAGTAAATACCTTTTACACGAAGTTTAAAGGAAATCGTTGGGGCCGTTTTCGAGAAAATAACAAAAAAAAAACAACATTGAGTAAAGTAGATCTACCAGTTGATAGATTTTGCCCGAAACCTCCGTATCAGATGCGTTGGTGGTATAACCTGAAAGGAAAACCAAGGATAAGGTTCCTGCAATTTTTCGTTTTTGACATGTTTTGTTCATATATACACACACACACACACACACATACCATTCGCTAAAATGCTAGGAGTAAGAGAAAGTAATAAAATCTGATGTGAAACACCCCAGAAATGTTTCTGCCACCCATGGTGAAGGATCGTTGATCTGTAGGTATTCCAATAATATACCGAATTTTAGGAAATCTTGAGACGTAAAAAAAAAAATGGCGAAAACCTGGAAAACCCTTTTTGAAAATATCTACTTTATCTTAACCAATTTTCTTCAAAGTAAGTAAGTACTTTGTAAACAATTTTTAATGTTCTTTTCCTATGTATTACATATTATTATAATGGATGTGTTTAGGTGGAGAGAATTTGGGTTTGGTTGATGAAATAAGAAAACTGGGTTAACACTGGTTTAACTATGTATAATAATAATGAGTGACATTGTCTGCCTGGACTTTACAATAGAGAATGGTTAAGGTAGAGTGGTATGGAAATGACACGAAGTGACTGGCGGAGATGATGAACTATAG
>JAAEAF010009372.1:0-57568 GCA_011037195.1 Triatoma infestans
TGCAGCACTACATCAGGCTAGACCCCTATTCTGTCCCTAATCAGGGGATCCTCCTGCCAAACTCTACCAGTTCCCTTTGCTTAGGAATGAGCACCTCGCTAATTTAGCTCGCCACATATGCCTACTGCCGCCTACTAGTGAGCGTAGTCGATATAATTAGGTATTACCCTCAGGGGTAATATGCCCGACGTGTTGCTGCAAGGCCCTTCTGAGACGACCCCACCTCTCACACACACAAAAAAGGCAACCGCACTCACCACTGGTCCTCTTCCTCATCTTCCCTAAATATTCACAAAAATATCTGTGACCACTGAGGAATTGGGTAACATAGTAGGCCTTTCGTCAAAGGACCTCTCTAACCATTACCAACATCTATAATAGGGCTGGCCGTCCATCTACCTCTTACATCCTCTTCCCAAGAAGACTGCCACTCCAACACGGTATATGCACGTTCCACCCTGGAGAGCGCTGCTTTATCCATCTCGTGCCTATTTTTAATTGCACGAGGTGTTTAAATTATTGCAGTAATTGTTACCGCTATGTTATTCAACAATTTTGATATAATAAAAAAAAATTTCGTGTGAAACACTCACACGACTTTCTCTTATTGTGAAATGACAAATTTGCTTCACACTTACAATTCTTATTTGAGTTTAAAACCGTCGGCATTTTTATGGAGAAAATCACGAAAACCTGTTCAGTAAAGTCGCACTTCCGCTCATCCGATTTTCTTCAAAATGGGTATTTTGGCAACTTATATAATTTTTGTTTTTTTGTTTTTTTTTTTTTTTTTTTTTTTTTTTTTTTTTTTTTTTTTTTTGAGAGGAGGAAAAAATGCCTGCGCACCTTCCGACTGCATCGGGTGTGTGGGGCCTGCCCCCACTAAAAAAACCCCCTCATCAAACGGGCGTAGTCTCCGACCCGGAACCGCCTCACGGCATTACTTCGGGTGGACGCCCCATAACTTCTTCTCATCTACCTGCCCTACACCATGCCTTTCCAAATCTCTTCTTTTCTTTATTAAAATTGTATGTACCGTATTCGTGATATGGTTCCAATTATTATCCTCCATTAACATCTTTTCTGATAAATTATCTGGGGAGAGCTGTCCAACGGTCTCGTGGAGGTTTGCTCTGCTTTCTCTCCATTTAACGCATTCAAAAAAAGTATGGAAAGCATCATCGGTTGTTGAGTCACCGTATATGCAAGCTCCGGAGTTCAACTTATATAATTCTAATTAATATTATTTAGTTGATAGAATTGTATAGCACTCTGAAAATAGCAATTTAGTGGAAACCATAACCTCAGCTAAACCCCCAAAAGTATCCATAAGTAAATTTTCCCGGAGAAATGTTTTAAATAAACGCTGTAACTCATTGAATGTGTAGTTGATATTTCAAGTTTAATGAAAATCGTTGGAGCCGTTTTTGAGAAAAAATCATGAAAAATTTGAAGAAAAAAATAATCATTCAGTAAAGTGGCACTTCCGGTTGATGGATTTTGCCCGGAAATCTTCGTGCCTGATACACTGGTATAGCATCTAAACGGAATATCATGTTTCAGCTTTGTGCAATTATTCATTTTTGAGATATTTTATTCCGAACGTGCATATACACAGACCATTTTTTAAAAACCACTTTTTTGGACGGATGGAACCTCAAAACGTCTACTTCCGGTGAAAACTCAATTTCGAAAATCTGGCAAGATCGCAATACTTCCTCTAATAGCAGTTAGAGAAAGTAAAAATGTATAATCTCTTAAAAAAAATAATGAAACAGCAGCAATAAGCTATGAATTATCTATCTTATATATAGCCTGATGTATTTAAGTAAAAAATTTAAAAAAAAAAAAAATTACTAATTCATTTCTATTTAAAAAAAAATAAATGAAATATTATTAAGAAATAATTAAATAATAATATATATTAATAGTGTCATAAAAGATGTTTTAACACATATAATAAATATTTTATAATATCTTAACATTTTTCATCACATCAGAATTTATGAAGTGATTATATCTTTTATTATTATTATAAATATTATTAATTTTAAATTTAGAAATGTTTCATATAATATATAAGGTCAGCTTCTTAATTTATAGAGGTTGAATTTCTTTTATACAAAAAAAAATAAACAAACTTATTACATAGTGAACTTACAATTTTATTGTTTAATAACGAATTTATCCATGATAAGATAGATGCATTTGATTAGTTTATTATCATCATTAATTTTTTGTTCAACATTATTACTGAGATAATTCCGTCTCTAATAAATATTTTATTAGTTTTCCTTAAAATATGAATATGATTAATTATTTTTTAATTGCACCGTAGACAAGGAGGTTTTATTTGAAATTTTATCGAATAATTTTTAGAACTTACGCGGTAAATCTGTTTTACCGGAAGTCAGAATTGTATAATTATTCTTTGTCTATTTATTTGGATTTCTAATTTCAAGATATCACTCATCATTTTATTTAATGTACTGATGTTCTCATAAAAGAAGATTTGCACCACCTATCTGTTGATCAGATGGTTTTTTTTATTTTCACCAATGGTTATTACAACCCTTCTGGTTTTATATCTTAAGTGATCTATTTCTTCAGCACTAAATTTTTAGTAGATCATAGTCTTTCTATGATGTGTAATAGATTCTTGGAAGATCGTGTAGAGTAACTTAACAAATTTTACCACTAGTTCAAAATCATCTTGAATTTAATATGAACGCCTCAGTTTGTTGTAGTTTTAGTTGTGTTACCTGGTATATTATGTGAGATTGATTTAAAAATCTTGAACTTTTTCTACAGATTCACAAGAAAGAAGATCCAAGTTTCGGGTGTATTAAAAAGAGTATTTTTCTGAATCGCAAAAGAAAATGGAATTTTTTGTTGATTAGTTGTCTAATTTACATTTATTTAGAGTTTATAACAGCACTATTGCTTTATTAACTTGAAAAAAACTTTCCTGAAGAAGTTAGTGGAACTACCAGACATGTATGTAAAGGTGTTAGAAATTTGAAGGGTAGAATTTTTATATGTTACTTTTTTGTAACGGAATTGAAACGGAACGTTGACCGCTTTATCAGTATTATCTTATAAATCACAGAATTTTTCTAATTTCTATAATTTACGTTGTGCATCTAGGATCAGATTAGAAGTATTACTAAGAGGTATACGTGAAACGTCAAACTAGTACTTTTGATTTATTAGCAACTATTTCGAATTTCCTCGCAAAAAAGAATTTTCGAGGTTGTCAAGAACAAAGAAAACAATAAAGGACTTAAGATATATCCGAGAATATCTCCTTCTATTATAGTATCTTTATAGAAGTTATTAGGAATTTCCAATTACAAATAATCTTAAATTAAAGTAGCTGGCTCTTTAATACACTTAAATAAACATAATATGCAACATTTTGCCATTAATTCCTAAGTAACAGAAATTACTCAGAGTTTTCTATGATTTACAAAGTCAAGTTCTTATAGTGTTCCATATAACCGAGTCTTATTCCAGAATTGACCATATTCATGGTGTGTAAATACAGATCAATGCTTTCAGTTGACAAGTTAAGTACAAATTTATAAGGTATGTGAATAAGAAAATTGATTCTCAGTTGGATAATTGACATATAAGGTTATTCTACTCAAAAATATATGTGAAATGCATTTCGCTAATGTAAAACGTACAAATAATACATCTTCACCTTCACTGCAATCAAGTTGTACACATAACCACGTGCATCAGATTGCGTACAAAATATTATGCTAGTGAGCAAATAGATCGGTTTATATTTATGCATTATTATTAAATTAAAGAATTTCCACCAATAACATTTATTGCTTAGCATCATCCACGCATAATATAAAAAGATTTTTTATTTGAAATAAATAGAAGTTATTATATAATGATGTAAATTGCCCATTAAACCATAAGACATTAAAAAAATTTTAAGGTCTAGTGTAAGTTAGCGGTGAGTATAAAAATTATTCTAAACCAATCGATATATTTTATCCAATTCATTTCTCACGCAAATTACATTCGTGTATATGATGAAAATTATGGGAATACTTGATTAATAACATTCTTTAATTATTAATTATCAGTAATAGCTAATTAATTTTAATTTTGTTTTTGTAAATATGTACTAAAAAACAACATTTAACAACTAATAATTAAAACACCTTTGTTAACAACAGATTTAATATGCCGATTGAATTTATAATAAGTTGTGTTGCATGTATTTATCGCTTACATTTTGAAGGCTGAATTATTTATATTTTTATGGAAAATAAATAGAAATGTCATGATTAAATAAATTAATTTGGTTGAAATATTATTAGAAAATATATTAATTAAAATGAATATCAGACTTTCGAACTCAAGTTATAATGGAAATGTTAAAAAACGAGAGAGAGAAATAATAAGAAGGATAAACCACAAACTGGAAGTCATGTTTATCCAAATAATGCAAAACTCTTTGAGGGCAAAAACCTGAAATAAGTAATTTTAAAGCTATACTTTACTAAGTTCAAGGACGTATAAGATAAAAAGAAACAAAGATTCAATAATATAGGTACTTAATTCTTTGAAAATTAGCTAGTAATTCCACCATTATTGACTCCAAGAATTTCTAACAAATAAGGTACCTATTATTAAAACATAATTTATCAGTAAGTTGATGTAATAATTATGTTGCGTTTTTCTTATGTTATGGGTTTATTGATCCACCCCCCCCAAATAAATAAATAAATAAATAAATAAATAAATGATATAGCTATTTCGAAAATGTTTAAATTTACGGAAGGGGCACCCATTTTTAGGCTCTTTCGTTATTGAGCTATCATCCTTTAAAATACCGAAGCTCTATTTTCGATTTTTTTTTTTTATAGTTGTTTTTAATAAAGTTTATTTCCGCTAAAGTTAAAATACATAATTAATAAATCTATAATATTCTCTTATTTTGATATAGACAATGCTTCGTAGGCAGCACTGCTTATCACTTGATCCACTCGACAATAGTTTCCTTTAATATAGGTTCCCTTGAACCTTTCAGAAATAAAGTTGATATAGCCTCTAATCTTTACTCATTAAACTTAATTGGCGACTAATAGAGACAACTTCTAGGTCAAACATTGACTGTCGAAGTTAAAGCCCATTTTCCATTACTTGTAGAGAACGTGACAGAGAGTGTAATGCATAATTGACGACCGCTTGATGGCTAAGTGTCAGCGCCTTGATACGGTTGTTAACGAAAGTATTGAGTCCAGCTTTGGTGTAGCGAATTTGCGGGTGATTGGTTTTATTAATGAGTCGTATAATTATTGTAACATAGAAAAATAATATGTTTTCTAAACATGTAACGTTTAGGTCTTTCATAAACAAACCTGTATGCTATATGTTTTCTAATAAATACGTGAAATCTTCAACTTAGTATCAATTTGGTGGGATATCTTGGCTTACAGAAGGGCTTTGGATAGCGCGGTTTTGTTCCATTCGAATCAAAATAAAAAGATGCAGCCTCTTTTTCCGTCTCGGCCAAAGCTGATATCATATAGAGAAAGAATATAGAAATTTTGTTCAGCATTTCCAACTGATGGTTGAAGAACAAAGCCCAGCTCACTTACGGGCTGGGGGTGGATGGAAATTTATTCTCTATCTTACTTAGTATAAAGTTGTGGTATCCACAGATTTGGAATTCACGCTTAAATATGATTAGAATTATGACTGTGCAAAGTTATATGTCTGTCGGGAAGAGATTTACTATAAGATAACGAATTTCATGGACAAGTATTGCAAGTAGTATGAGTATTATGTGAACAGAAAAGCAGAAGGGGCGCTTTGCATCTCCCCTGTTTGTGCCTCTAAGCATCTTGAAAATAAATGAAAATAGAAAGTTCTAAATACCTTCATATTTATATGCTATTTGTTATGAGAGCAAAATCCATTTTACATATTTGTATTCAGACAGAAAGATTCCAATCTCTCTTTTACTCTGAAGAAACTGAAAATACTACTTTTATTCATTGATTTAGTGGAATGGTTGTTAGTGTAGAAGGAAATTATTTAAGTAATATGGATTAAAATTCTCCTTAAATGAAGTTTATAAATAATTAAGTTATTAATAAAGGAAGGTTGTATGGGACACTGTAGACAATTATTGCACTAAATATTTTCCATGTTCAAATTTCCTTGAACAAACTATGATCTGAATACTCTATGAGTAACTTAAGTAAATACTTAAAAACGTGAAACTAAAATATTTTCAATTCTTAATAAGAATTCCTTTAGTTTTTGTGGTGGTATCTGTTAAATAGGTTGTAAAATTAATTTTTGCCCCTAAATATAACAAACATTAACTAATGTGTGGCAATATTGCAGAAAAACCATCACGTAAAAAAATCCAAAAAAATGTTGGAAGTCTGGAAATAAAAAAGTTGCTTGAAATTTATTAAGATCAAAAGATCATGCCAGAAAAAAGAATATAGAATGATATTTTACTAGTTATCTAGAAGAGATTAAAGAAGAATCCCTGTTGCAATATGTGTCTGTTCAATTGAAGGGATTTACATGGAAGAAGGAAAGAAATTGGCGTGATAAGCAATCCCCGTCATAAGATGGCAGGTTTCGAGATGTGGTGCATATAGACGAGACAAGGCACTTCAGTGTTATATTTTACAAACTTTTAAAGTATTTTTTTTTTACATTTAACTATCGATATTGTATATTTAATTTACACAATTAGCTTGAAAGACATATTATTTGCACTGTTACATATTATATAAATACTTTATTATGCATTACGATTTCTCCTAAATTTTTACATAGCAATATATATTTATAGAGTGCATTTAATTAATTTCTGCACCCTTTCTTGATTAAAGTTTATTAATTTTCTATAAACATTAAAAAAAAATACAATGGCCTATATATGTTGAAAACTTTCTCGGAACACTTTTATGTACGCCAATATTACTAGATCACAGATCAAGACATTCATGTATCCAATTGTTGCATTCAAAAATCTTTTTTCTTTCTAAGTTTTTCTGTACATCTAACCATAGAGTCACAATCCCCAAGCGGCCATCAATTCCATCAATTTGGAACAATCCGGCTTACCACTCCTTCTTCTCGCCTGAGGATTCCATTCGATAGATCGTTTAGAACTAGTGTGCTCCTCTCCATTGAGTCTATACCAAAACGAAGAACTTCCCCCGAACCTTTTCATTACATCTCGGGTTACAGCCAGACCCTTTCATGATATCATCATTTCTCATCCATTCATTCTAAAATGACGCGTGCTTCTTCTCTAAAAAAAATCATTTTTGTGGCTTTTAACTTTCTTGATGCTTCTTTTGATTGAGATGTATACAGAAATATTACTCTCTACAATCGTGGAATAAATAAACTTTTTCCTTTCTACCGATAAGTACGGATTTTGTGTAAGATACGTATCCATTCTGCATTTTTTTAATTAATATCATCTTCATTAAATACAGAAACCATGTACCCAGTTACTAACCTCTTTGATTATGTTACCACTCTTCAGGCACAAATTGCCTCCAACAACCAAATATTCCGTATTTTTATTACATTTATTTCTAAACCCCACTGATCACTTCCTTCCTTTTGTTTGAATCACACTTCCTTTCATTTGAGAAGCATATAGGAAAGTCTTCCGATGCCAAGAGCAATTGATTATCTGCAAATAACTGTGTGGATCCTCCTACTTTCATTTCACATATCTTTTGCCACTGATTGACTACCCTTTTTAAAAAAAAATTTTGAACAATTTTGGAGAAAAATAACCCTTCGATGTCGGCCAAGATCTGCTTGGGAAATTATAACCAACAGAGGTCGGAGGCCTGCATTGGATTGAGCAAGAACAAGCTCCGCGTTCTTACGGATTTCCTCACGGGGCAATGCCGACTTAGAGGACACCGGTGAGCGGGTTTGGAAAGTGACAGTCATGCAGATTCTGTAGGGAGTTGGAGGACAACTCCACTACAATCTCTAACAGACTGTGAGGCTGCCACTAGAGAAGTTCAGGAAACCCTGGCAGCTACTCAGGCGGAGGAGGGGGACATACCCTCTCTACGAGCCGTCAGAATCACTGGGGTTCCCTTAGTGATCTCCAGACTGATGGAGGTAGCTGTAGACGGATGTCTCAATGGAATCCGTTCGGGGTGGGGACAGGCATGCTGCCACCCAGGGGCATAGTACAAGAGACCGGACTCCAGGCTCGCACGGTGGTTGGCGTTGGCTCCCCCCGCTAAAAAAAAAAAACAAAAAAGCCCAAAAAAAAAAAAAAAAAAAAAAACCCCTTCGATGTCCAGAATGAATCCTGAACGAAGTCCTGTTTCCTTGTGCAGATATTCAGATATTGAGATATTAGTAATTTAAAACAAATATCTAGTTAACGTTTAGTATCCATGTAAAGAAATGCATAACCAAATTTATAACTAGTTAATATAAAATAAATTTTTTCTGTTCACTTTTTCCTTAAAATTGATATTAGAAGAAGTGTTTCAAATTTCAGGTTTACTATACCATAGAGCATCCATTTTTCCATCAGTATTTGGCATTAACAAGCATTTCGTGGTTCAAACTTGATATTATAACGAGATTTATAGGCATTACTCCATCCTTTAGAGCTTATTTAGCAAACACAATCAAAATTTTTAATATATTTAATTTTGGCATTACCATTGAAAAGAAAAGCTTATTAAGAGACAGGCCAAAAGTTGTGCAGGCAAAGCTATTATTTTTAATTAATTTTCTATTTTTATCAAGCAATTCGTTTTGATATAAACAAATTTCTGACTCCTACATGCTATTCCATTCACAGCTGGTCATCAATTTATTATTTCAAGATTAGAGTTGTTATAATTCTATTCACAGCAGGTATCTGCCACTTTATTCAATTGATTATTTTTGCTTCTCAACCATCTTAGTAAAACAGAAAAATGAGGATTACAATATGTAAAGATGCAAAACCAATCTTTCTTGTTCATATTTAAATAATTGTTAAAAAGTTATTATTAAATATGGCGCATCAATATTTGTCTAAATAATCGATTTCAACAAAGATATTTATTTTAATGCGTGGCTGATGAAACAACAGAACTAATACGTCCGTGTGAATGTTATTTGAAACATTTGCCTGGAAAAATTGATTATTAGGGCATTCTGAGAGCACCCTGACGTAAAACTTCTCTCTAAAATATGATTTCAATATGCTGAGGGTGCTAGCACCCATATTGTATTTAAGAATTATGTGTGTTGTAAAAAACCAGCTTTGTATAAAATAGTTTAATTAGAAGTTCAATTTTAGAGAATGGTTTTCGATTTTTTTCACAATTTTCTAAACGTGCCAAGGAGTATATTCTGGACGGATCTCAAGGAAGCAGACTTGAAGATGCCTTATTGAAGCAGCCCAAAGAATGTAAAGGGAAATGAATACAGGTCACACTAGATACCAGTTTGTCAACGCCTTTCACAGCTCCAAAGAGACTTAAACAAATTCTGTATGGGATGCTGTATGTCTCCCACGTTATTCAAATTATATCTCACAGGCTCATACACAACTGGCTATGAAACTACCGACGAATGGATCTCCTCATGGAGATGGTCATTTTTACCACCTCCTTGAAAATTAGAGAAACTATAAAACCATTGGGGGCATGAATATCAATTTTTCGTAGACGGTGTTCATGTTAATTGGGGGCGAATGACATGGGTGGCAAGGTCTGTACGAATGTAAAAAGTTTCAAGTACCTGGGCTCGGTGTTAGAAGACGTACATGGGAAGGCACCAGGGTGACTATAATAAGTCAGAAGGCACGCAAGACCACAAGGGTGTTCATTCCAGCCTATGCCGAAGAAATATGGCGAGTGTTGACCTGACGGCAACCCAATAAACGGAAACGTCGATAATAAGAAAATGAAATACACTTTTCAATTACTCAAGAGTAATATTTTGCAGCCAAAACGTAGTGTATGCGTTCTTGCTGAGTAGCATAGAGTGAGGATGTAATCGCAAGGCCGTCAAGAACTAGCTCAAAATGAATGACACCGTCGTACCACCGCTCAATCTTCTTTCTCAAATCTTTCTCTTCAGGATGGTATAGCTGGTTGGCCTGATCTAAGCCATTGTTTTTGTTTGTTCGATATTGAAGTAAACATACTTTTCATCGCAAATTAGTTTAATGAAACAAAAATCATTCGGGTTTTGAAGAAGGGATTTACAGTCTTCAACTCGGCGTGTGGGTTGCTGGCGCGTAAATTGATGTGCTCTTTCCGCAGCTGGTCTGGAAACTATGGCGGTTTATGATTGAGTGGAACACGCTTAATTCACACCTAATTTTTTCTGGTACTGGTGCAAGGATCCATTTCTACAGCTGGCGTCAGAATTGTTGAATCTAAGGACTTCCTGGATGAAGTTGTTTTTCCAGGCTCATATCATCTTCTCTAAAATTTTTGTACCAGTTGTTTGCGGCCCGTGATCTGTACAGGGCCTTCCCTCTCTACTTTATTAATTTCGAAAGCAGCTTTTTTTGGACAGTAGCCTTTTTTAAAGCAATTACCTAAGCTCTTTTTTTTTTTAAAATCGCCCGAATTTCTAGATTAAACTAGATTATTTATTAAATCGCTCACAAATCTATATAGATCTTTCCACAAGTTAATGTAATCACAAACTGAAAAGGATACCTAATAAGAAACTTTTGATAAATTAGTGTTTATTGAAGTCATTTTTAGTAAAGTACTGTTGCGGCTTAAGATAAAAGAAACTCACAGACTTTTATTGCATTCCAAATTGACCTCAATATTTTACTGAAGCGTTACGCTAAATATTAAAATTTATGGTTTTACCACCTACATGTTATTAATATATATTCGAAGCATTAATAGAATTCCAGACTTGAAAAAAATCGTAAAAATCAGAAGTGAAATTTGACAAAATAGGTTTTCTGAGTTTTTTTGGTATTTTCTCGAAAACGGCTATAACGAGCTTCATTAAACTTAGAGTCGTTCACATTCATTTGAAATATTTTTTTCAAAAAAAAATTTATTCTTGAGAGATTTTAGGAAATTTAATTTTGCACAAGCTTTATTGATTTTGAAATAGAGCGCACCACATAAGGCCGCTCAGCAGAATCCCTGACCACCTTTTTTTTTTTTTATCTGCCAATTTTTAATTTCAAATATTGCAAATTTTAAAGACAATTTTTTTTTATAAAATTATAATTAACTGGAGTAAGAGAAAGCGGTGTGAGTGTTACATACCAAATTTTTGATTTATTATAAATTTCAATTTTGAAATAATTTCTTAAACTAAGAGAATACTTAGGAATGAGTAATGAATAACTTTAAGGACATAATATTACTTTATTACTTTAAATTTACTTCATTCTGACCAGATAGTTATATTGATAAGTGTCTACAGTGGGGGATAGAAAGAGATACCAGTATTGCAAATATCTACTTATGTAATTTTACTATCAGTAAATGTAATTTTTTACCTCAATAGTTTTTATGAAAATATTTATTTTTAATTATTATTATTATTATTATTAAAGGAGTGATTTTTTTCTGAATTTTTTTTTTGTGTGAAAAATTACAATAAAAGAAAAATTAATTACCAGATGTGTAGTAATAAAGACTTTTCTGTTTCTAATTTTTATTTAAGTTCAACAAAAATCTTTCAAACACTAAGTTGTTGCTTTCAAATTAAGATACGAATACAATCGTGAGTGAATGTAATTATGGTCAGACAAATTACTAACAGTCAGTTTCAATTCTTTTTAGTAAACTTATATATTGATAGGCTAGATATTTCTAGGGGCAAAAAAATATTTGATGAGAAATATTCATAAGATTTTCTCTTACTGTCAATTTATTACAAAAAAATGTAATTAACAAATATTATTCCACCCCGTTTTATATTGAACATTATAACATTAAGCTAACCTTAACATTGTATATAAAATGTAAGCGGCTGTGATATATTTATTAAAATTTCACCTGAATATTACTATAACTACAGCGTTTCTATCAGCTTCTAGCAAAACCTGTAACTATCTGATTAATATTATACAAACATAGATTTCCAAGAACCCAGGGAATCAATCTTTCTAGGAAAATATTAAAAAAGGAATTTATACGTTTATATTTGTGCAATTAATTTTCCATGTTTAAAAAAAAAAAAAAAAAAAATTCATTCGAACTATTTAAATGAAAATTCCAACCAAAAAAAATTAGAAACCATCAGAGACATTTTCCGTGTTAGCCTGCTTCATTTTGTGGTCATCGACCAGTTTCGGGCGTTCGCCCATCTTCAGGATGCGTTTTTCAGACAGTGTGACAACACAGACTCGCACAGAGTAACTTAGTTTCACACTAACTCTAAAATTAGAAACCTTCTGCGTAAATTTTTTTTTTTTTTTTTTTTTTTTTAAGAATTTACAACTAACAAGTAAAAAAGATAAATAATGAAATGAAAGTATGCGCTGTGCCTGGTTTGAAGTTGTGAACGACGGCTATCCACCGTTAGCAGTCGTAATACGCCATTATGGTCTTAGTGTGTACGACTGCATCTCAAGACAGCCGTCGTTATGTATTCAGATGGACGCGCGGCCATCGCCTCCTTAGTCGTCTTGGGCGGGTTTGTGGGAAGAGTGGAAGTACAGAGGGCTTGAATTAGGGGATTGGAATGAGAAGATAATTTGGAATGGAATTTTAGGTAGCGGGGTTTGGCTAAAGTGGAGACGAAGGGAATTTTTTAGGTCAGTGTGGATAGTGAGATTGGAGATGTAGGAGGGAGCATTGACGATGGTACGTAGGATTTTAGATGTAGGGATTGAATGAGATACAGGTTTGTGTTTTTGGTAGTCCCGTATAATTCGAGTCCGTATGTCCAAATTGGAGCTAGTAAAGAATTGTACAGTAGTTTTTTGTTGTTGTTGTGGAGTGTAAGTTTTGAGCGTTGGCCTAGAGTTGTTTTAGCATTCTGTATCGGTAATTAATTTCGTTTGAGTCTAGTATGAGGGTTCCATGTTAAACGTCTGTCTAGGTGGAGAGAGAAGATTTGGGAGAAAATTATCGTTGAATTGAATGGCGTGAAGGGTTTTTCGGTTTAAGGTGAAGATTATGTGCTTGGATTTGTGTAAATTAACCTTAATTCTCCACTTGCGGAGCCTGGGTTCGAGGACACTGAGGTGGATGCTGCGTAAATTCAAATTTCCTTTTTAAACGATTTATTTCATGTACTTTAATATCATATTATGGTAGAAGGGTGTATTGTTAGGAAATGGCATTTTAAGAGAAAAGTATAAAGTACTATCTTCCACAAAAGTCCTCCAAAAAAATCAATTACAATTTAGTGTGTAAACTGATTTCACTTTATGTAACATTTCACTTTGTTTATAATAACGGGCATCTAATAAATACTTGTGAATGTGATTCATATTCATTATAATTGCAAATCTCAAATATTTCCACCGCGTTTATTATGTACAACTTTCCTTCAATAAACAATCTTATAAAGGTTTTATTTGACAATCTTAAGTGGGCAACAATTATAATATATTTAAGATTACAATTATATTTAAGATATTGTTCGCCAGCAATAAATGATGTCATCAATCTATAACTATCCTTATATATTGAATTAAGGGATCCTTTCAATATCTCTACTATATAAGCGATTAGTCCATTTACTTAGAATATCATCAAAGCTATTTATTTTTTTCATTTTTAAATTTAAGGCGCATAAACGTCTCAGTGCACCGCCGGCCTCCGGATACTGTTCTCTCGCTACAGACAACACTGTCCATCACCGAATAGTGAACTGTAGAGGCACCTAGGAAGAAAAAAAATCTAAGGACAGCTGGACTCGAACCCGAGTCCACCGCGTGGGAGTCCAACGCGCTAACCGCTTAGCTAATCCGTCCCTTTACTATCAGTTTTGTTGATCAAAGTTTCCAAATATAACTTACGAAAAAATCAGTGCAAATTTTCTTCACACTAACAATTCTAATTAGTGTTTAAAACAGTCGGCATTTTTATGGTGAAAATTATAAAACACTGAATAGCTATTTAGTAAAGTCGCATTTCCGTTCATCCGATTTTCTTGAAACTCGGGATTTCGACAACATATTTTACTATAATTAAATATTATTTAGATGATAGAATTGTGTACTAAACTGAAATTACACTTTCGAGAGAACCATAACCATGCCCTCCTCCAAATGCCTTTAAATGAATGATCCCGGAGAAAAATGTTTCAAATATAAAAGTTGTAGCTCTTTGTATATGTCAAATTCACAGAAAATCGTTGGAGCCATTTTCAAATAAATCACAAAATACTGAAAAAAACCGTTTATTAATGTGGCACTTCCAGGTTGATGAATTTTCATGTCTTATGCGGTGATAGTATACGTACGTAAACGACATACCACAATTGATCTCTTCTCATTTTGATTCTTTTCACAAATATCCACCACACAAACAGACAGAGGGGACCTCGAAACGTGTATTTTCGGTGAAAACTCAATTTCGAAAATCTGGCACGATCGCAATACTTCCTCTAACAGTAGTTAGAGAATGTAAAACAATTAATTTTATGTAAAAAAACTGTTACCGAGATCAGTATTTTGTTTACATTTAATTATTATTATTATCGGAAACGGGTGCCCAAAGCCGCGGGACCTAAGCCTATATGGCTCTTATCCCCCCGATACCCCCCGTAACACCTTAATTAGTCTCCCCCGGTAACTTGCCGGTTAATCTACAATATCTCAAGATATCCCTAAACTCCAACTCGCCTAGACAATCCTGCGAGAGTGGTGTCCTCCCAAATATACGAAACTAGTTCCAGCGAAACGGGGACACTGACATAAGTAGTGATACACCGTTTCCCTAACTCCGTCATCACAGTTCTGACAAATGGGACTCCGCGTCTTTCCTATGTTAAACAAGTGACTGGACACCCAAGTGTGTCCAGTCACTATTCCTACCAAGGTCCTCAAACCCGTCCTACTAAGAGACAGGAGATACTCCGAAATTCTCTGCTTACCTGCCTTTATAAATCTTTTAGCTTGGAGGCACCCCTGCGTGTCCCCCCAGCGTTTCTCCAAAGCTCTCGTCTCCCAAGTCTAATCTGTTTGTCGCGAAACGTCTTTGTAACGGCCAGGGCTGGTTCAGGACCATAAAATGGTAATGACGATCCCTCCCTGGCCAGCCGATCCGCCCTCTCATTGCCCTCTACTCCCGCAGGTCCGGGTATCCAATCTCAAATCTCGCTCAATCCCCATTTCTTGCTCGTCTCATCATTCAAGTTTGGAAGTAGGCAAAACACAAATCGGTTTACCACTACTCGCCAAATTTTGTCCCATCCTAGGGTGATCCCCCCGAAAGGTTCTCACCCATTCTCCCTTGCACCTCATTCTGAGGTACCCTTTCATTGCCTCTCCCACTACCACATACGGAAGGGGGATTAGCCCCAGCAGCATCTCTAATGCCACCGTCGGTGTCGTTCTCATCGCGCCAGTAATAGCCAAACAGGCTGTACGCGCTGTACTCCCAACAGCTTTTTGCTATTCCTCCCCACCAAGGAGCCAGACCACCACTTTGTTTACATTTAAAAATCTTCATCTCTACATGTGTCAAGAAAAAATCGAGGGGTTATAGAAAAAAGCAAAAAAAAAGAAATTGATTTTATAAATAGCATGAGGTGCCACAATCAGAGTAGGCTGCACGTCGCTAATGTTCGTCATCTCAGCATGATTGGTATTTATGTAAATCATTTGCACATTTAGCTTAATTTTTGCATGTATAATTATAAATATTAATTTTTTCTTTTCTTTTCTTTTTTAATAAATAGTATGAACTATGTTTAATAATTTTAGTAGGATAACTTAATAATAATAATTAAAAGAATTGAAAGTAAATCTATCCAAGTTTTGCTAAATAATTGAATTACTGTAACTGATATTAATTCTGGTGCCATATTAAAACAATGTCACATTATATAATACAAAGTTATTTTGCATAAAACTTCACAATAGCAATCTTCACCATTATGACCTTATATAAAAAAACAATAACTATTATTTACCAATTTGGGAAATGTTGCGTGAATTTCAGATTTCAACTAGTATAATGTTTTCTATAGAACAGTAGCGCAGCAATATCTCAATTTTTGTGTGGATATTTTCTTTATGAAATAATTGAAGTGCGTTATTTTTTTTTATTGGGACAATTTTACTACACTAGGGGCTTTATTTTAAATCTAAGCTCCATTCATTTCTTTAGATTAGTCTCAACTCTCTATTTCTACATGAGTTCCCAGAGAATTTTGTTTCTTTATTAGTATTCTTGTGTTGATTACAATTGTCACTGAAGCTTGGAGTCTCCTCTCGTTATAGATATCACTTGCTATAACTAGACAGTAGCTGTTGAGACTTCTAGGAAGAGAAAATCCAAGGGTAACACTGCTGTACTGGAACCCAGGATGTAATAATTGCAGTAAACCAAAATTATGGTTACGTTAATAAATCTGTACCTCAATGTTATAAGGGCCAATGTCCCAAATTTGGTGAAATGAGATAAATACAGCAATGGACATATTAGATCATAAATTTTTAATTCAATAAGGGTTTAAGTCCAAAAATAAACGTAAAACCTTTAAAATAGAAAATATATTCAGGCCAACGTCCAGTATATCTTAAGAAAAAAAGGCCGAAGTGCACATTGGCCCAAGACGTATTAGCGCTAAAATAATTTAGGGCCAATAATTCCTGGTGAATATGGACATTGGCCCTCTTTTATTTAAACTAGATGGTAGATTTCAACTACCCAGGCTGAAGAATTGCATTCATCTAGTTGCAGTTTTATTTTGTTAAATATCATTAAATACAACTGGCATTAAATACCACTGGACGAAAATAAGTATCATGATTTAATGTCATTGCTGAAATTTATCAGCAGGAATTTCTATTTATCACTCAAAAGTCAGAGAGCTTGAATGAAGATTTCTCACCAGCTACTGCACAAGTACAAGATAATTACAGACATTAGTCTTTTACCAGTTTTTAATAAATATTACAATCATTACTCTCTAATATTCATACAATTATGATAATAATCATTAAAAATTAATGAATAATTTGAATGATGTTTTTTTTTATATGTTCAGTTGTTTTTATTTTATTGAGTTTTTAAATGCATTTATTTTTATTTGAATATATCTGTTTTATAACTAAATTTAATATTTTGTGATATATTATAAATATAGTGCATTATTTCCAGAAATTTACTGATGTTCTATTATACCCTGGGGCCGATGTCCTTGAATGCGTTCTTCACTTAGGGGCCAATGTCCAAAAAAAAAAAAATTAAAACAATTAAATAGTTAAAAACGTATCGCCAATTGAAACTAAGTGTATTAAAAGGTCATAAAAATAAATTGCATCATGATTGTAATGTAAAACTAGCGATTTATTGAAATCATAAGTTCACTGCAAACTTTGACAACAGCGTTCTCATTTCTAATGAAATGGACATTGGTCCTTATAACATTGAGGTACAGAAATATGTATGACTTTGAGGGCCGCTGTTTCCAGTCAAAGTGGCCCTAAAAAGTTAGAAAGAAGGTAGGGCATTCGTTAGGGTTTTAACCAATGTGAGAAAAGATAATACTATAGGATGAGCGTTAGAAATGGAGAAGAAAAGATTCGCTGAGTTTATTTGTTGCAGGATAGTATTGATTTCTTTAATCTAGGGATATTTTTTTATAACTTTGCAAAAAAATTTTAGATTATTGATACTTGCTTCATTTTGAGCATGTTTCATTGGTTGAGTCCTAAACTTCAAAAATTGCTTAAATCCAATTGTTCGGAAATGATTACTTTTTTTAAACGAATAGATGTGGTAGGAAAGATGGAATGGCTACATCGCTAGAACTGATGTCTAAAGGATTCTATTACAGTCTTTTAGACCGTGTTTATTTAGTTTTATCATCTCTAATTGAACAAAGTAGAAAAATGTGGTGATAAGCTAAGTTGTCTGTGAATATATTAAACCCAAATAGTTGACCATCTACTATCTGTGCAGTCCTTATACTATTGTTTGTATAAGGAGGTCATCGCAAGTGTTGTTCATGTAGTTAGGATGGCATTCACAGGGATGTCAGACTTTACCAACTTTGCCTTACGGCTAGTTTAAAGTTCTATAATCCAAGCAGAAGTCTATTATTTATGTTCAGGCTATGTCTTTTTATGGAATTCCATGAGAGTCTTCTATTTATGAACTTCTCCATGTTTTAATTGAATGGTATTTCATGGAACAGCAACTTCAACGGCAATGTTGTTGGAATGTGATAGAGCCTTCTTTGACATACAGTGGATAATGAATTTTTTAATTGATATCTTATTCTTTAGCATCTATAACTGTATCATCTTCTTTACGTGTTTTTTTTATATATATATTTTAAATGGTAGTTTACAGTGTCAACAGAAAAAAGGCAAGCTGGGTGATCTGCAAACAAGGCGATGACTGTGTGATTGATTGCGAGATATCAGGTTCACAGCAGATATTATCTTAGTAAAACCCTTTCATACCCTGACTAGAGAAAAATTTGAAGAGAATTCGCAGCTCTTTTTGGATCTGGAAAAATCATTTTGTAAGCTTATAAATGGAGTAAACAATTTCTCATCTTTAATAGGAGGAGCCAAACCTTATGAAGCTGCTGTATTTTTGTGTACAGCAGAAACGATTTATTATTCAATTTACAACCGTATGTTTGAATTATGATAAATTATATTGAAATATGGATGTATTTATTTAAATTTATTAAATTAAAAAATTCTGAAGATAATCCAAAATACATTAAGAGCGAAGAGCTAGTAAAATGTTCTGCCCACACAATTTAGTAATGTATAAGTAAACCTATGACTAAAAGTAGCATATAAGTGGGGATACAGTAGAGTGGAAGAGTGACCAGGAGAGGGTAGAGTGGAAAAGATAACACCAGTGGACAATTATAAAGGAGTGAAGGTCCATGAAACATCCGGACTGTGGTCAAGGAGTAGGAGAAGATACTTCCGCCTGTAGTCTGTGGTCGAAGATTGAGGGAGTAACTGCTGATCCCAGTATAGTGTTCATAGAAAGCGTGTGGATGGAAGAGATCGCACAAGTAGACAAGTATAGAGGGGAGGGATACGTCAGGTCTGTGGCCGAGGAGTGGGGGAGTAACTTTCAGTCCCAGAATCCCCACTTATATTCTACTACTACGAAAATCATATCTAGGGTTTGGTAACAGTATTTCCTAGCTTTTATCTCCGGAATACACAAAATAATTATTATATATAAATTACTATTTTTATAATATACATTTATTATTAATCAATATAATGAAATATGGAATAATATAATAATATATGTTTATGATTATAATATAAAATTATATAGGTTATTATAAATTTTAAAAATATTATATAAATTATAAAGAATATTTAAGCAAAAATAAAAATTTATCTTATTTACAGCATTTAAAATACGGTTATAATAGTAAAATGTAGAATTTTTTTATTAGCAAGAAATTTTCAAAGTATAATTTCAAGTCATAAATACCGTTTGATATATCAAATATATCTAGACGATACCTAGATAAGTATAACTTGATAGTATCAGCACGCACTAGCGTTACTTTCAATTGGCTAGCCCAAGGACAGGTCGTATAAAAGATCGGTACGAAATTACATTTCATAAACATTTCAAACCACTATGACATAAAGTTTTATAATTTAATGATTAAATAATATACCATTTTGGTTTCTAACCAATACATGACGTCATATAACAATATTCAATAAGTTCACTTATTTTTTTATAGACTCTCTTCAAATATTTTTAATCCCCCCTTTTTTGTTTCTTTATTAGAAAATAGAATACGGTTAATAGTTATTTTATTCAAGGCAAAAATGATCCTTAATCATAGGCTTTAAAATGAAACTCAAAAGAGGTGAAAAAAACTATTAAGCCATAAAATGTGTAAATATTCAAATCTGTTTGAATTTAATATATTTAAATTTAATCGATATTATTGTCTCACAATGTTTTCGTCAATAATGAAAAATCATGAAAGATAAAATTTTGTATTTAATGAGAATTGTGAGCAGTTGATAAAAATCGTGCAAATTGATTGCTTGGATATTATTTTGCTGCATCTTCCCAGAAATTTCTTATTTATGTCCTTGATTATGAAATGGTCAGTGTGATGGATGCCAGAAATATAAAAATATATTTAGTTTGAAATAATCAAATATATCAAGAAAAATGTAACATTCCCTTGCAAAAGGACTATTCAGGTAGAAGAACACTATTGTCTTTTAGAGTTCATGAACTTGATAGCATTGTCCACCCCTTCTTCTCACAGGGGAAGATTTGAACGAACAATTAGAAGGCATCCCTTCAAGAGAGTCTAAAACAGACACCAAAGCAGAACACTTCAGGAATCAGTGCCAGGTATAAGTTAAAACATAAGAGTTTATTCCAACTAATTTCAATAAATTAATAAGCATATTGCTGTGTTATTGAATAGTATTTAAATATCTTCAAAGAATATATTAATTATTCTGATTACTTCTCTCTCTTAAAACTTACAAACACAGGCCCTTTACGAAACCGCTCATGCCACAAGCTACCACTACACTACAACACACCACAGGATTAACATTTCATCTGTCATTTATATTTTTCTTGCGCTATAAGAGGAACTAGAGCGATCATGTCAGTTTTATCTTTATTTATATTTCAAATATTTTCATTTAATTCCATCGTTAAAGGGACAGAATTCAGCATTAGGTGAATGTAAAATGTAAATGTTAAAGGCCATATTATCTGTTCAGTAAATTAGATCGCTTTCCAGAGAGCCTTAGAGAGAAGGAAACGAAGAGTAATATGAAAGGTTTTACCATACATAAAAATAATGGAAGCCAGATACCAAGGTAGATAGGATGCACATATAAAGGCAGACTATTGTTGAAATCTTATGCAGGATCGATTTGGCAGATCGCTCTCTCAGAGGTCTTACAAAAGAAACTTCTTTTATTCCAACGATGAAAGTTTGTATCCCAAACTTCGGGTTTTCGTATGAAATAAATTAATTTTGAATATATTTCTCTCGAGCTTAAAAGATATCGATTTAAACAATATATTGAAATGTCCTGATTTCTTATGGACTTCAGAGTCAAGGGGGGATACTTGACTGATGAGCTGCAGCTCAATAATTAAAGTTGATAGAGTAAAACTGGTGCCCCAAAATGGATGCTGGCCAGTGATTTCAATATCTTACCAATTTTTACTTAAGACATTCACACTCAAGCCATAAGACAGCGCTGGACGAGCGACCCTCCAAGTATAATAATAAATATGTCGGATATAAATAATACGATCGCAAAGTTATAGTTATTTCATTTACGCCATTCACGTCTTTTTCAAAATAAGCTTAAATGCTTGATTCTGAAAGCTTAATTGCAATAAATAACCCAGTTATTTCTTTTTTCTATATTTTCCTTCCTGAACTAAAATGGAATTAGTTCAGGAGCTACAGAATTGAATGCAGTTGACTATTTGTTTGATTGAGTACTCGAAAGAAACATAGAATCATCACTCTTGAAATAATTATATGTTTGATTAAAATCGGTTATCCGGTATGATTGACTGGAATAGAAACTATGTGTTTCAAATTTATACTGCACACATATAGATATGTATAGCGTTATTTAATCAAATTTTCTGGTAAAATTAAGTTTAAAATCGATAGTATTTTATATGCTGACTGCAATCAAAACATGAGATTTTTGGCTTAATTTTAGTTTGAATTATTTGTTTGTCCATCTTTGACTTATTTTTGCTTCGATATTTACGATTTGATTTACTTCATTAATCGATTTTATGTGTTCATCTGGAAGATTGGTAAACAACCGCCGGCTACAAATTGGTGTCCATAAAATAAAGCGGGCTATTACGGAAATAAATTAAAAGTATACACCTTTTGAAAATAAAAAATAAGTCAAAGATGGACAAACAAATAATTCAAACTAAAATTAAGCCAAAAATCTCATGTTTTGATTAGAGTCAGCATATAAAATACTATCGATTTTAATTTATTCAAATCATAGATTATTAACAAATTCACAATATTTTCTTCCTCGCAGATTTTTCTATCAATATATCTTATTAGGATCTGATCTGTAAATAGTTTAAAATACGGGCATCTAATAAATAAAAGTGAAAGTGAATCAAATTCAATATGATAACACATCTCAAATATTTCCTTCGCATTAATTATGTGCAACTTTCCTTCAATAAACAATATTATAAGGGATTTATTTGAAATCTTAAGTGGGCAACAATTCTAATGTATTTAAGATTACAATTTATTATATTTAACATATTGTTCGCCGCCAATATATGATGAAGGAATAACTGGAGGAGAAGAAGAAGAGAAGAAGAGAAGGTTGGAGGACAAGAAGAAGATGGCTGGTGAAGAAGAAGAAACGAAGACTGGAGGAGAAGAAGAAGAAGACTGGAGTAGAAAAAGATAAAAAGACTGGAGGGGAAGAAGAAGAGAAGACTAGAGAAGAAGAAGAATGAAAGAGAAAACAAAAGAAGACTGGAGAAGAAGAAAAAGAAAAGGAAGAAGATGAAGAAGACTGGAGGAGATGAAGAAGAGAAGACTAGAGAAGTAGGAGAAGAAGAATGAAGCAGAGAAAAAAGGAGAAGAAGAAGATTGGAGGAGAAGAAGAAGAAGAATGAAGCAGAAAAAAAAGAAGAACAAGAAGACTGTATGAGAAGAAGAAGATGACTGGTGAAGATAAAGAAGAAAAAAAGACTGGAGGAGAAGTAGAAGATGACTAGAGTAGATGAAGATGAAGAAGACTGAGGAAGTAGAAGTAGAAAAGACTAGAGAAGAAGAAGAAAAAAAGAAGAAGAAGAAGACTGGAGGAGAAGAAGAAGATGATTGAAGGAGAAGTAGAAAAAGAAGATGATGAAGAAGACTGGAGGATAAGAAGAAGAGAAAGCAGAAGGGGAAAAAGAAGATGACTGGTGAAGAAGAAGAAGAAAAACTGGAGGAGAAATGGAAGATGACTGGAGTAGAAACAGATGAAGAAGACTAAAGAAGTAGAAGAAGAGAAGTCTAGAGAAAAAGAAGAAGAATGGAGACTGGAGTAGTAGAAGAAGAAGAAGACTGGAGTAGAAGAAGAAGATGACTGGTGAAGAAGAACAAGAAAAGGAAGAAGAAGAAGACTGGAGGAGAAGAAAAAGAGAAGACTAGAGAAGAAGAAGACCGGAAGACTGGAGGTTGGAGGAGAAGAAGAAGACAACTGGAAGACTGAGGGATGGTGGAGAAGAAAGAGGAGTGAAGACTAGAGAAAAAGAAAAAGAAGAAGACTGGAAGACTGGTGAATGGTGGTGATGAAGAAGGCTGGAAGTCTGAAGGTTGGAGGAGACGAAGACTGGAAGACTGGAGGCTAGAGGAGAAGAAGAAGAAGACGGTAAGACTGAAGGATGGAGGGGAAGAAAAATGCAGGAAAAGAAAAAGAGAAGAAGAAGAAAAAGCCCACCCCTCCATCAAAAGCCCCCTTAATTGAATTTTTCCAAAGAAATGTTTCAAATAATGATTGTAGATCTTTGTATATATGTACCTCAAAACGGATATTTCCGGTGAAAACTTGATATCGAAAAATTGATACAATTACAATACCTCCTCTTACTAGGAGTAAGAGAAAGTAAAAAAATTAATGCAATATGTAAATAAATCAATATAGTTTCAACCTACAACCTACTTAAATAACAGTATTCCATGACTTGCCACTTAACCGTTTGTGACAATCATTAATGCTAATCATATATTAAATAAATATCTAATATGATAGGCAAGTTCCGTGTAATACATTTACAGCAAAGTACTAAAGGTGATTGATAAGGTAACACCAATATTTTATGAACACGAATCTTTATTACTTATATTATAGGTGGTTATTACACTACCCTAGCATAGAAATTATAGAGGATGTTATTTTCTATCATCACTTATATTCTTGTATATATTTTGTTGTAATTTCCCCCTCACACACAGACACATGCTCACAAACCACATTTGCTAAAAACCACTTTTTTAGGCTCAGTGGACCTAAAACGGTATTTTCCTGTGAAAATTCGATATCGAAAATTTGACACAATTACAATACTTTTTCTTACTAGGAGTAAGAAAAAGTAAAAAAAATCTGGTGTGAAACACTAACACAACTTTCTCTTACTCCAGTTTTCCAAATTAAAATTGATAATTTTTATAATAAGTGCGCCACATTTAATGAAATTCTTCGGAGTTCGTCGAAATTCGTCGAAAACTGAAAAACCATTCAGTAAAAGCGCACATCCGGTTTTCTAATTTTCTTGAAACTCGTAATTTTGGCCATCTATTTATTTCTAATTAATTTTGTTTGGATGGTAGAATTGTTCAATCAAGTTATGATCGCATTTTAGAGAAAAACATAACCCCACCCCTCTTAACCATAGAAGACCCCTTAAATGACATTATCAGGAAAAATGTTTCAAATAAAAGTTGTAGCTCTTTATTTGTATAGTACACATATCTACTTTAATGAAAATCATGGGTGCCATTTTCGAGAAAATACCAGAAAACTGAAAAATACATTTCTGTAAAAACGTACTTCCGGTAATCCGATTTTTTCAAACTCGGAATTTCAACAGCCTATTTAATTCTAATTAATATTATTTAGATGACAGAATTGTATAGTATTATTATTATTATTATTATTATTATTATCATCAAAACGGGTGCCCAAAAGGCGCGCGACCTAAGCCTATGTGGCTCTTATTCCCCCCGATACCCCCCGTAACCCCTTAATAATCTCCCCCACCGGTAACTTGCCGGTTAATCTGCAATATCTCAAGATATCCCCAAACTCCAACTCGCCCAGGCAATCCTGCGAGAGTGGTGTCCTCCCAAATATACGAAACCTAGTTCCGGCGAAACGGGGACACTGACATAGGTAGTGATACACCGTTTCCCTAACTCCGTCATCACAATTCTGACAAATGGGACTCCGCGTCCTCCCTATGTTAACAAGTGAGTGGACACCCAAGTGTGTCCAGTCACTATTCCTACCAAGGTCCTCAAACCCGTCCTACTAAGAGACAGGAGATACTCCGAGATTCCCTGCTTGCTTGCCTTTATAAATCTTTTGGCTTGGAGGCACCCCTGCGTATCCCCCCAGCGTTTCTCCAAAGCTCTCGTCTCCCAAAGTCTAATCTGTTTGTCGCGAAATGTCTTTGTAACGGCCAGGGCTGGTTCAGGACCATAAAATGGTAATGACGATCCCGATCCCTCCCTGGCCAGCCGATCCGCCCTATTATTTAGATGACAGAACTGTATAGTAAACTGAAATAGTACTTTAGAAGAAAAACATAACCCTATCCCTCCCTCAAAACTGCCCTCAAATGATTTTTTTTCCGGAGAATTGTTTCAAATAAAAGTTGTAGCTTTTTGTATGTGTCCTTGATATAAAATGTTTCAAGAAAATGGTTGCAGCCATTTTTGAGAAAATCGCCAAAAAAGTAAAAAAAAAAAAAAAAATTAGAAAAGTGGTATTTCCGGTGGAGGAATTTTGACCGCTGACCTACGGCCCTTGGTGATACCCAAACTGATTTCTAAAAACAACTTTTTTAGATTGAGGAGACCTCAAAACGGATATTTCCGGTAAAAACTCGATATCGAACATTTCGAAATGAAGTAGGAGAGAAGTAAGAGAAATGAAAAAACACTGAAGAAAATGGGAATCTCTTGAAAAACAAAAGGAAAAATGTTTATTTTTTTTTTTTTTTTTTTTTTTTTTTTTTTTTTTTTTGCGCATCGACTGCCTTGGCCATTAGCGCCCCTTGAACATTATTTCTCTCTCTATCTGTGGCCACACGAGCTGGGATGGCACATGTTAATCTCATTTGGCATCCACCACAGTACTTTGCACAGCAAGGTAGGGTGGAGCACTTGATTAAGGCAATTCTTTCCACACATCCCCTCTTATACCATCAAACTAATCGACGAGGGGGAGTGTGGAACCCTGTTTGTGTCATCCCTTATCCTACTAAATCCGTTATTTATGCAAAACCAAAAGCATTTTATTTTTATTTATTTATTGACACATATTATATCAACTTATTAAGTAATATATAAGTAACAACTAAACCTAAGGAGGCTATTTAATGTATAAGCTAATTTGGTGTGCAGTACTTTTAACAAATATTCCTGCACACCCTTAATGGACTTATCTTTCAATAAACTAAACCTAATGGGGTTGAAATACTTTTATAAATTTTCTTTCAACCCCGCGATGCAACCTATTCTAATCATTCACTCTAACATTCTCGCCAATAAATACATTCACTCTAATAAATACATTCACGCTAATAAATACATTCACACTGATAAATACATTCATGCTAATAAATACATTCACACTAATAAATACATTCACACTAATAAATGCATTCATGCTAATAAATACATTCACACTAATAAATACATTCACACTAATAAATACATCCATACTAAACGTTCACTCAAGGGGAGAGTACTTGATATTCCTTTCCCCTTTAAAATAACTAACCTAATTGGGTGAAGTACTCGATATTCCTTCACCCATTTTACTTAACCTAACTTATCTTTTAGTCTAAATACTATTATATACATTCATATCTTTCAGATATGTAAATAGCCTCCTTATGTAAGGAGAACCCTCTTGCAGAATAGCGCGCTTGTCGTGTGGCAGACCTGCTCTTTCCCTCTGGCTGTGCAGTGCCTGACACCCTTCCAGTACGTGCGCCACCGTTAGCCTTTCTCGGCATCGAGGACACCTTGGCCTTCTTTCGCCATTAAGGAGGTACCCATGTGTCACACGTGTGTGACCAATCCTTAGTCTCGTCAGTATTACTGATTCATGCCGCGGGAAATTCTCGACTGTAGTACTTCGCACACTTGGTCTGATATCTCTTAACTTTTCATTTGTGTTGTCCCACTGTGCTTGCCATTTTCTGTTTATAATATACTTCATATAAATTTGTATGTCAGTGGGACGTACAGGGATGACATCTATAGTATTTGTAGAGGCTGCTCGTTTTGCCGCCTCGTCCGCCTTTTCATTACCGGACACTCCTATGTGGCCCGGCACCCAGGCGAACGTCACCCCTTGACCACGTGCGCTTAGATAGTACAATGATTTAAAAATATTTATTACCAATGGGTCCGTCGAGAATTTATCCCGGAGAGCCATTATTGCACTCAATGAGTCCGTCAATATTAATGATTTATTATAATTTTCATCTTCGATTAGCTTTATGGCCTGGCAAATGGCATACATTTCAGCCGTGTACACTGATGCATATTGAGGGAGTGTCCAACTAAGGGTAACTCCCTGCGTGTACACAGCACTGCCTACGCCGTCGCCTATCTTCGACCCGTCTGTAAAGACAGGGCGGGAGTCATAATAAGAATTTAGTAGTTCCAATAATTTTTGTCTATAGACGACGGGTGGTGTTTCCTCTTTTTTATGTATTGCCAGGTCCATGCGGACGCTTGCAGAGGGTATAGACCAAGGAGGTAGAGGCGCAAAGCCCCAACTCAACACTTGGCTAAATTGTATTCCCTCCGCATCTAATAACTCCTTAGCTCGGACCCCGAGGGGTCGCGTCCGCGAACGTTGCTGACGGTACTCTTCATCATGTGGGCTCTCGAATATGGTATGAAATAAGGGATGAAATCGCTTCCCCCATATTCCGGCGATGTAGGTCAGAGTAAGCTGTTCCCTTCTAAACTGAGGAGGCAGCATCCCCGACTCTACATAGAGACTTTGTAATGGACTGGTCCGGAAGGCGCCTGTGAATAATCTGATCCCTTCATTATAAATTCGGTCTAGTAATTTCAGGCGTGACTTGCGTGCAGAGCTATAAATTGGCGCTCCATATTCCAATTTGGAGCGGGTAAGTGCAATGAAGATGCGCTTTAGGATTTCCCGCTCGGTACCCCATTTATAGCTGCCAAGAAATTTCAATATATCGAGGGTTCTCCTTGCTTTTTTGTAAGTATAATCTATGTGATCCTGCCAGGTTAGCTTAGTATCGAAGATGAGGCCTAGGAAACGGACGCTTTCTTTGTACTGGATTGATCTGTCTTTTAAATATAATGTGGGAGGAGTGTGCTCGTGACGTAATCTGCAGAAGTGTAAGCACACCGTTTTAGTACTGGAAAATTTGAAACCGTTCCTTTCAGCCTCCTCAGCCACTTTATCTACTGCCTGTTGTAGGGTTTCTCCGACCTCACCTAGATCACTTCCTGATAGGTAAATGGCGAGGTCGTCGACGTACAAAGATATTTGAATTGGATCTCCTACAACTTCGGCTAGACTATTTACTGCCATCGTGAATAATGTTACACTTAATACCGACCCCTGTGGTATTCCATTTTCTAATATGTGTGGGTCCGAAAGTACAGACCCCAGACGCACTCGGAACCTTCGTGACTCCAAAAACCCACAAAGGAACCTTGGCAATTTCCCTCTCAACCCCCATTCGTGACACTTCCGCAGGATCGCATATCTCCAAGTTGTATCATAAGCCTTCTCGAGGTCAAAGAACACGGCCAGCACATGCTCCCTACGCATGAATGCGTTTTGCACGTAGACCTCAAGGCGGCTCATTTGATCCAACGTGGAACGATACCTGCGAAATCCCGCTTGATGCTGGCTGTAAAGTCCTCTCGTTTCTAACACATAAACTAGTCTATAATTAATTATGGATTCGAGGACCTTACTCAAGCAGGTGGTCAACGAAATAGGTCTATAACTAGAGGGATCACTGGGGTCTTTTCCTTCTTTAGGGATCGGTATAATAAGTGCTTCCCGCCAACCATCAGGGTATTGGCCTGTCTCCCATATGCTATTGTACAACTGGAGGAGGCTTTGCTTCCCAGCTGCGTTCAAGTTTTTGATCATAGCATACGGGATTCCATCCAAACCTGGAGCAGTATCTTTGCATTTCTTTAAAGCGTTCTCTAATTCTTGTATGGTCAGCGGTTCATTATATGTTTCAAGGATGGCAGATTCAAAGTCAAGTGGCTGTTGCTCCACGTCACCTTTTCGCCGGAGAAACTCCACCGAGTAACCCTGTGAGCTAGACACCTGAGAAAAGTGTCCAGCCAAGGCCCCAGCTACATCTCCCGACTCGGTGACGACGACATCATTGATTTTTAGTATCGGTATCGACGGGGTTCTGCGACTGCCAGAGAGAGCTCTTATCTTATTCCACACCTCCTTTAAAGTTGAAGATGAGGAAATCTTTGAAATATAGGAGGTGAGGGTTTCCTTTTTGGTTTGTTTGATTAAACACTTCTCCCTGGCTCTTAATTTTTTAAAATTTATTAAATTTTCCTCCGTCGGATACCTTTTAAATCTATTTAGGGCCTGCTTTTTTGCCTCGTTGGCTGCCTTGCATTCCGGAGTCCACCAGGGGACGGGGGGTCTTGTGACTCTCCCACCAACCCTCGGTATTGTGCCCCCGGCAGCATGAACCAACGCTTTTGTGAATCTCCTGGTATCGAGGGTCACATCACCTGTAAAGTTTGGTATCATCACTCTCGCGGCATAAGCAGTCCAGTTTGCCCTTTTGATGTCGTATCTCCAGGGTATTACATAATCTGACCTGGAGATGGAGCTCGATACTAAGATTGGAAAGTGGTCACTGTGATATAGTTCATCTAGTGTGGTCCATTCCAGACGAGCAGCAATGGTGGGTGTTGCCACACTCAGGTCAATTGCACTGAAGCCTCCTGAATGTGCATTGAAACGTGTTACTTCACCACTGTTGAGGAGCATCAGATTAGCATTGTCTATAATCTCCTCAAGAGTTCTGCCTCGAGCATCACTTTTCACTGACCCCCACCAGGTGTTGTGACAGTTGAAGTCTCCCATCAACAACACCGGGGCAGGGAGCTGCGAGAGCAAATTCTCCAGATCACTTCTCCGCCAGAATATATCTGGCAGGTAGATACTAGCTATAGTGATCTGCAGTGGTGTAGCTAGGCGCACGGCTACGGCTTGCAAATTACTTTGGAGGTGTAGCCGTCTGCTGGGGATGTTATCCCGTATACAAACGGCCACACCACCGCGCGCCCTCCCACCAGGGGCAGGTTGTACCTCTTTACTGTGTATGACGTACCCAGGAATTCGAATGTGTTGCCCCGGGCGAATCTTTGTTTCCTGGAGGCACAACCCAAATGGACGGTGTTCCGCCACCATTCGGCGTAAACCTTCCATATTATTAGTATAGCCCCGCATGTTCCATTGAATAATGGACTCACACATTTTAATAGCTAGAAGTGACCACGAGTGGCAGGATCTTGCCTAGTGAATTTAAAATATTTACAAAAATTGGTATTTCAAAACTATAATATACATAAAGACGTAGATACATGGATGCTGAAAAGGTAATCATAGTAATTATTAGTCAGTGGCACACGTTTTCCGGGGCTTGCCTTTTGGCCAGCCCCTTTTTCTTCTTCTAGGGAGGTGGTCGGAAGTGCTTCCCCCCTCCGATTCAGAGGCCTCAATGTCCGTTCCCAGCAGCTTCCATTGCTGCTTCGTGGTACGGACACTTTGGCTGGAGGACAATTTGTCCTTTGGTAGATCCGATGGTCCCCCCCTGACACTTAATGTATTGGGGGGTGGCAACATCAAACCACTATTTCTTTTTCTCCTTGGAGAGCGTTTCGGTGGACTAACCACCTTCCACTCCCCTTTGGAAGCGATATTTTGTTTAGGTGGGGGCAATCCCACCTTTGTAACACTCCCACTAACAGTGGGATTGATTGTAGGTAGCCTTTCGGCTACCGGTGCCCCTAGAAGGGCATTTTGTATAGATGGTGAGATTTCTCTCACCTTTGTAATGGCCCCTCTTAAAGTCGGAGAGGGGCTGGGTGGTGGGATTTCTCCCACCTTCACAATAGTTCCCTTTAAGGCCAGGGTAGGGCCATTTATTTGTTGCCCCTGGATAGCTGTAGGGGCTGACATGTAGTGTGCCACTGATAGGGGCGCCCTTAACTTCTCAGCGTATGAAACCTCTTTACTTACATACGATTTGCTTTCAACAATTGCCCTTGCCTCATGGTAGGGCAATTGTTGAAGAGTTTTTATTTTTTGGATTTCTTTTTCTTTCATTAAAATTGGGCACCCCGAGGATCTAGCATTGTGCTCTCCGCCACAATTTACACATATTATTGGCGGTGTGCATTCGCCCTCATGTTTGGGCTTACCGCAAACACACACCGCTTCTGGAGCCTTGCACTTAGTGGAAGTGTGCCCGAACTTCTGACATTGAAAACACCTCATGGGAGAGGGTATGTAAGGGCGTACTTTCAAATTATAAAAGGCAGCTTCTATCATTTGTGGCGGTCTTGGGCGATTAAAGGTGAGGACAAGGGAAGCAGTGTCCACTAAGGAACCTTCCTGCCGCCGCTTTATGCGCCTCACCTCTATCACTCCCTGATCAGCCAGACCCTCTTTTATGTCCTCAATCGTGCTATTTAACAAGTCCCTACAAGTGATAACGCCTTGAGAGGAATTTAGGCGTTTATGGGGACACGCTTCCAATTCAGCATCCATATATCTCTGCAAGCTTAATATGGTTTTTGCTTGATTTTGATTATCGGCTTCTATACAAATTGAGCCATCATTGAGCTTTCTTATGCTTTTGGTTTTGCCCAGCATACTCTTTATAAATTTATGGAGTTTAAAGGAACATTCGGTTGTAAATGTTCCTTCTTTCTTTTTTAAAACAAAAAACCTACCCCAATTGTCTTCTTCGAAATCCAGAAATACTTTGTTTGCTAATTCCTTCCGGTTGCCGCCCCTGGCTTTCTTCCTCGGCGGGGAAGAGGGGATATATGGTTGCAGGGTTACCTGCATACCAGATGTTTTTCCAGAGTTATTATCAATTTCCATGCCAAGTCGTTTATCATTGAGTCCAGTCGAGAAAGGGATAGAGGGAGTGGTAGTGGGAGTACTTAGGATTTGGGATGTAGGAGTATTGGGTGTGTTTGGTAAGGATAGGGGAGTGGGATTGGTAAAGGTAAAATTTGGTGGGCTAGGCCCAGAATAGTTTTTGAGATTATCCATTATAATCCAAAAAAATTCGTCGAGGTGCGTGGTCCCGCCTCCACGGACGCTCAAATGGACCCGGTTACTATCCGGGTGGACCATCACACCTCGATATAGTCAGGTGCCACGGAAGGCAGCGTTCCAATAGCAAAGCATTGACCCGTGTCCCCGCGGCCCCCCTCCTAACCCTAGGAACCCGCCTGAGGCGGGGTTCCCTAGCCTTCCTGGAGTCGGGCTATCCCCCAGGTAGGACTCTCGGATGAAGCCGAGGCCAAAGACATGTGTTGGGATTGGACGCCCGCAGGTCGTCGTCTCCCTCAATGCCCAGGATCCTCTTTTCCACCCTAGTCCCAAAGCCTCGTGCCGGCAAGCACGAGGGAGAGGTATTTATACTCCGAGCTCTCAACGAGTGCGTGTCCTTGTTCGTGCAATGAGTGTGGTCGTCTGTAAAGTGTCGAGTGTTCAGGTGTGAGTGAGTGTGTGTGGTGGGGAGCTCAAGTTTACCTGTGGGTGCGCTGAACCCAAGTAGCTGCACACATCAACTACCTCTGCAGGTCCTATGTGTAGTGTGTAGTGTTAAGGGTGTCCGTATAAGTGTATATTGTAGTGTTGTTAGGCTGGGAAACCCGCAGGGACGCCTAGATCCCTGAAGAAGTGGCTAGTCCACCTCCCCCTACGGGGAAATGTTATTTTGTTTTCAATAAATTTTTAAGTCAAGGAAAGTCATTAAATTAAAATTATAATTGATGACAGAATAGCTAAAAAATAAATTGTATTAAGCAATATTTTTTTTTATGAAATAATCATTTATTTATTTCCAATTAAACAGTAAATCTAATAGTCTATTAACTCTAGTTTCATGGTCGTAATATATGACCTGCCTTCAGCTAAATTAGAAGGACAACCCTATTAGACAACTAATATTACAGGATATGTTAGGTCATCAACTTAAATTGATTTTAATCTTATATATTTTATATTTTTGAATATGTATCATTTTTTTTCCCCCAAACTTTTTTAAGAAAAACATTTAATAAATTAACAAATCTTTTATATCTAATATTAAAGAATATAAAGAGTGTAATTTTGATGATTAATACAAAAATGTATGAAAATTTTTTTTTTTTTTTTTTGTTCTCTTTTCACAACTTTCAGATTTCTTTATAGTAATTACTCCTTCATAGTTACTAAGATGTTGAAAATAATTTGAGTAGATTTCGTAAAGTTATTTTCAGTCGTGATTCAAAATTAGGCTATCCTACATTCATGGTAGAAAAAGGAGGTTCAAACTTTTAATAAATCCACTTTATTTGCTCGTATATTCATTAATAATAATTCTATGTTAAAGATTAAAAAAATATGGCATAAAAAACTCACAAGAGTTTTATCTTATTATCTTACGTAAAAAAAAAAATGATTGGATCTTGGAATTTTTATTAAATTTAAAGTGTCGTTTAAAATTATACAACCTGAACAAACAACACTGCAATAATTTGCATTTTAGAGGATACAGTGATGTACGTTTGACTCAGAACCTTTGAAAATATTTTTTTTTTTTTTTTGTTGAAAAAGTTCAAATAGAAATGGCAGATACTTCTTCAAGTCAATAGTCAATCCTTCAAGTTTAAAGAAACCCTCTGGAGTCGTTACAGAACAAAAATGGGAAATTGAAAAAAAACTATTCGAGAAAATGCACACTTATGGTAAACTGATTTTTTTCAAAATTGAAAAATTTTAGCAACAAATTTAGGTCGATCAAGCATTTTTTTTTTTTTTTTTTTTTTGTAATAAATCCGTACAATACATGAAGTGGCAATCTAGAGCAAAATCTAATCCATTTCGTCCCCAGAATGCCCTAAAATTTATTAATTTTCTGGGAAAAAAGATACCAAAAAAATGTAATAGATCTTTAAATGATTTCAAATTTGAGAAATTTTCTAACGAAAAAAGTTCCCGGGTGGAAATCGCGTCAATGATTTGCTAGAAATCGACGTTTTGCCCATATTATAGTGAGTCTTTTTCAGGGTCATTACACCTTGAATGATAATGGAACAATGAACTTTGGTACATAAATAGCGTAGTACTTTCCTCTGCCATCTTGACCACCTTCTTGACCACTATCTTTACTGAAGATGGTGGGCGAGGCTTAGTTTCCTCCATTCTTGGCTCAGGAAAAGGAGTGAAAAAGCAGAGGAAAAAACGTTTAATAGTTTTTCCGGAGCAGGACAGGGTTAAAACTTTGACAGGAGAGCAGTGAGTTGGGAGACTTAGATGACGACACCCGGCCAGCCACCGTGGACAAGGAGGAAAAAACTTAAAATGTCAGATATAAGCGTGCTATTTGACAATCATGTAATATATATTTCACAATCCACGTATACCATTCACGCACATGTAAACTTAAATATAGGTTTTAAAAACAACAAGCTTAAATCAAACTTAAATATAAACTTAAAATTAGTATGTAAATATAAGGTATAAGTGAAATAAAAGTGGTTATATAAGTTTTATATTTATATGCTTACAGTAAGTTTATATTTAAACTTGTTTTAGGCTTATTATATTTAAGTTTGTTAAAACCTTACTCAGGTATTAACAACCCCCGCTTAACCTAATTAGATCTTAACAAAGCACTTCCAAAAAAGTGTATAATCTAATTTTACTCTGTGCAAGTCTTATTATCGCTCTGTTTTAACAAAACGTAAAGAAGCAAGCTATCACGGAAAATATCTCTGATGATTTCAGTATATCGTTTGCTTTTGGCACTAGAAACAATTGAATATTCTGTAACAATTCCTGATGATTGGCTAAAATTTTCTATTAAAATTTTTAGAATTGTAATGATAGAAGCGAAAGAGATGTGAATATTTCAAAGTAGAAGTATAATCATAATCTTTAGTATAACAACAACTTCATGTTAACAAATAATTTACAGAACTTACGTTTGTGTATTTTTTTTATTTTATTTTACTTTATAAAACCTGGCCAATCACTGAATAGAAATTTTTTTTTTTTTGTTAACTTCTTTAAAATAATAATTGGTTAGAAGTTAGCGTGTTTACAACTTAACTAAAAATTATGGGGTTAAATGTATACGTATTGAGGCCGATGAAACTCGTACGATCCGTTTGCACTTAGATTAAATATAAACACGTCTTCAACTACCCTCTCTTTTTTTACAGCTAACTAGATAAAGTTTATTATTAGTATTGTGAAAAACATGCCTATATTTATATATCAGTGAAACGGACAGAAATAGATCGTTCTTTAATAATGTGCTAAATTTTAAAGATAAATGTGGCAAATATTATTGAATAAAAACCCTAAAATTGTTATGTAAACTTTGTTCATTCCTTGCCATCTTATTTAATTACACATTTCATTCTAAAAAAACTGTTCATGCAGAATATTTTTATACAAAATTATTACTTTAACTTTGCGTATTTATCATCTAACTATGATTTAAATTAAAACAATAACACTGATAGACTACTAGTAAACAATAATTAGTTGTCGAAATAATTATTTGGAGATTTCAGAGAAATAGATTATCTTTTCTCTGATAGGTTATAATATATATATTTTTTTTTCATTATATCATAACTTAGAATGATTGTATGTTATAACCAACGAGTAGATAGGTTTTAAAACATTCAAGTTTATTTCTTTAAAAATACAATAGCTAGTCATTTTTTTAAAAGGTTGTTTTGGAATTAACATAATTTATCTAAAAGGAAATAAATAGACATGTTACAAAGAGCTGTGATTGGAGTGTTGGATTTTTCTGCCGCAAATACGTCAGAAAAGAATAAATAAAGCAACTATCCCAGAAACTATAATGAATTTCAAGGTTCCAAAATAATTCACGCTAATCACCGGTGAAGCACACGCTAATCGAATAGTGTGAATAGTATAGACCAGAAGACACGGAAAAATGGCGTTGATCCTTGGCCCTGCGAGATCAGACCATTTGCTAATGTTGTTAAACGAGAGGGAAATTATATAGGATAGACATAGAAAAATTTTAAGAGCAATATGGCGAGATAATAACAACTCTAATAAGTTCTATTGTTAAAAGGAACATATTTGTTTTTTGTGATTTTACACCTTTTTAAAAATTAGTTCTTTACACAGTTTTCAATTTCATGGCTGGTGGGGATAATGAATAGCCCTGTTCATGATCAATATATTATTGTTTTTGGAAAATTTCTTTTTTCTCTCTCTTAAATTATGCCCGAATTTCTTTAATTTGATATTTTTTTTAATTTGTTGCTTACATATTTTAATCAACAACAACAAAAAAATTGATTTTAATTTACACTAATGCTTCCGAAATAATTTTTAATATGCCCCGAAAGAAAACTTTATTTTTTTAAGGCGCCACATTATCTATGGTTTTTGGGCCTTCTCAGTGCACTGCCTGCCTCCGGACAGTGTTCTCTCGTTACAGAAAACGCTGCCCATCGCCGGGCAGAGAGCTGTAGAAGCTCCTAGGAAGAGAAAATCTAAGGGTAGCTAGCACTGCTGGACTCGAGGCCGGGACCTCAGCTTGGGGTCCAGCGCCCTACCACTAAGGTCCCTTCTCTTATTTATGTATTTATTTATTTATTTATTTATTCTCGTATTTACGTGGCTTATGGCTTGAAAAATGGCCTTGATAGAATAGCTGCCCCAATGGTAACACTTCATTTATGAAATGATTTACAAACAAAATTTAAATCTATATGAAAATAAATAAAATAAAGAAAACAATTTTTTTCATAATTTAAAAGAAAAAAGTAAAAATGCAATGGGCTTCTTAACACTGAAAATACAATTTTCATCACGGGAGATTATAAGTAGATAGGAGTTTAATTCTCATACTGTCCTACTAAGTTCATTCGCTATTGGTTGGATTGTTGGTTGTGAAAAATGAAGACCAGCCAATCACATACAGATATCACCCCAGAGTTAAAAACTGCGCTCTCATTGGCTGATATTATCCCCACTAATCTACCAATATATTCACGTCGGATATAAAAATAAGCTCCTATGGCATTATATTTCCCGGATAAAAACTAGGATTTTACCAACTATCCCGTGGTTTTAATAATACATATTATTATGTTTTTTATATAATATTATTATTATTATTTATTTATTTCTGATTTTTACATAAGTAAAATGCAGAGGGTTTGGTTTGAAGTTAGAAAAAATAATTACATAAAAAAAAAGTACACATACGAGAAATAGCTTAGTAATCAAATTAGATAATACTAATACTGATCACAGTAACAATGATAAATTAAAAATCATAGCTGAGCACTTACAGTAATCAAACTATGGAAGGTTGGAGCATCAGAAGTAATATGTAAAAAACAAAAAAAAAAGAAAAATTATTTAAATCAGACAAATATTTATATAAATACCACTTAACACTGGACCAAAGCTAATCTAATACTTAGTACTTTAGCTAGAAAATAATAGAAATTAACAACATGGTTGGTGTGTTTTGGATTTAATGCAATACAGATATCTTGCTTGTATACACTTAGATATTTACTTCTTGGTTCTAAATAAAATGGACAAACGAAAAATATATGATATAAATCATCAAGTGAATTATTTAAACATAAAGGGCAATAGTTTTCAGTATTAATTCTATGGATGGCTTTACTGAAGTACAAAGTTATTTGTTTGCTGGGAGAAACTCTGATTTGGCTTAATAATCTTATCCTGTCTATAGGTAAATCTAATGTCAAATACGGCTGAACTGAATTTTTACAAAACAGATTTTTGTACAAAACATTGTACTGCGAGCAAAGCGCTCTATTTACATCTTGTTCATATAGCATTTTTTTATATTTATTTAACAATTCTTTTTTGTGTTTCAACACTAAATGGGGATCTTGCCTCAGCCCACAACCAGCCATAACCCAAATCAGATATTATGTTTTCTAATTGACTGGCCCAATTATATTTGATTACATTAGTGAAGGATTCATGTACGGATAACATTTTATTAAAACAAATTTTAGATAATCTATTATTATACATTAATAAAATTTTCAACCACCAATTAATTGTAAGTTTCAAGGCTTGTAATTTCAGCATTATTGTATCTGTTTCTAGTCTAAATATGTAACCTGGGGTTTGAATAGGCCAAAGAAAGAGGGATTTGTAAAATTTAACCTCCATTTTTTCTATATTGTCTAAGTACCTTAATGACCATATTTCATATGAATATAATAAAACAGAGCGGACTAAACTGTTGAATAGTGTGGTTTTTAAAATTCCAGGAAGATGATTTGGAAGAGATTATAATTTGTTTAACTGCATTTATATCGATAGTAGCTCTAGCCATCATATCTTGACTTGCCAAATGAAAAACGGCGGAGTTAGAGAACGTTATACCAAGAAAGTGGAAGGAACTTACAGTTTCAATTTTATTTTTGATTATAATATAGAGTTACATTTTTGAATCTACCATGTGTTCTCCTGAATATCATGGTCTCATACTGTCCTACTAAGTTCATTCGCTATTGGTTGGATTGTTGGTTGTGAAAAATGAAGACTAGCCAATCACATATACAAATATCACCCCAGAGTTAAAAACTGCGCTCTCATTGGCTGATATTATCCCCACTAATCTACCAATAGATTCACGTCGAATATAAAATGAGCTCCTATGGCATTATATTTCCCGGATAAAAATTAGGATTTTACCAACTATCCGTGGTTTTAATACATATTATTTATATTTTTTATATACATGTTATAGAGAATATCTAATATTAAAGAGAGAGAGATAATCTCCAAAAAGTAAATATGCGTGTATACATATATATATATATATATTATTTTTATCTAATGGTCAAAAACACAAATTATACAAAAAAAAAAAAAATTAATCTGAGTTCCTACACTACTATAAATTCCCTGTTAGTAAATTTTATTCTCTTTAATAAATCCATATGAAAATTCGCAAGAAGTTCAAACATGCTATTCCGTTTAGTTACTACTACCGCATCAGATACGAAGATTTCGGGCCAAATCCATCAACCGGAAGTGGCACTTTACTGAATGGTATTTTAATTTTTTTTTTTATGATTTCCTCTAAAACGGCTCCACCGATTTTAGAGGAAAGATTATATACAAAGAGCTTACAACTTTTATTTCTCTTTCAAAACTGGATATACTGCTATATGATGTATTATGTCTTCAATCTCACCTAGACTGGACATTGAAAACAACTGCTGCTCTTCAGTACGCCCCGCTCTATAATTCAAATATATAAATTGCCCTCTCAGTTTCATTATTGCTTGCATAAAAGTGAAAATAATTAGTGTTGTTAATATAATGATTCTGACCTAAATGAAAATCTAATTTTTTGTACAAAATATGGAAGGTCACCCATTTGCACTTTCATCAATAATTTATTATTTAATTTTTCAGCTATTGTTTCCATTAAAGCGTCATTTGCTAAACATTTGTTATTCCCAATTAAATAAATTGGGCTTAAGCTTTGTAATTAAGCTTTTTCCGAATCTCCTGTTACTCACTGTAACAAAATCTTTTCGCTTATTACTTGATTTGCCAATATTTTTGTGAGACGATAATCAAGAAGAAGTAGTAAACTTCTGGTTTGTACACACCGGTAAAGCATGTTCAGAGTAAAAACAAATCAAGGGCATGTACCTGTTTCCATATATATATATATATTATAAATAAAATATTTATATATTCACCATTTTTTGATAAAAAATGGTATATGCTCTTTATTTGTTTTTACTCTGAACATGCATTACCGATATGTATAAAAAGTTTTACTTCTTCTTGATTATCGTCTCACAAAAATATTGGCAAATCAAGTAATAAACGAAACCTAGATTTTCATTTAAGTCAGAACATTATATTAATAACACAAATAATTTTCACTTTTATGCAAGCAATAATGAAACTGAGAGGGCAATTTATATATTTGAATTATAGAGTGGGGCCTACTGAAGAGCAGCAGTTGTTTTCAATGTCCAATTTAGGTGAGATTGAAGACATTATATAGCAGTATATACAGTTTTGAAAGAGAAATAAAAGTTGTAGCTCTTTGTATATAATACATACGTTCCTCTAAAATCGGTGGAGCACAACAAAAAGTCAGATAAATATTTTAATTTTATTTACAGCAATTCGTTCAAATAAAATCCAAATTCTTCTGTAATCATGGTTCGTTTAACTAGTCATGTATCATATCCGATTTCAAACATGATTTTTTGGCTTATAATTAATCTGGATTGTAGGGATTTTCATTTTTTTATAGAGCTTTCATGCGTCTTTCAATTATTTTATTCAAATCTCCGACAACCGAGTTAGCGGCTAGAATTCTTTCGTAAATGTGTATTCCACAAAACATTCTAGATGACCCAAAATTAAGAAGGTCATTAAAATTAAATGCTAAAAAAAATAACAGTACTTTCCATTAATGATTAGATAAAATGTTTATATAATAAAATTAGAACAATATGATCATTTAAGTTTTTCCTAATAATAGACAGTAGGTAAATAAATAATTCATATTATAACCTTGGCCTGAATTACCTAATTTAGGGCAATAAAAAAAGTATTGGATTATCTTTACTTGTCATTTAATATTTGTTTATATATTTATATATTGAAAATATCATTTTAACAATAATTTCAATAAAATATTATTTTAACATCAAATTTCTTATAATTTTATTTATCAATATTATTTGAAATGCAATGCATTTTCTTAAAGGCCGGCAAACTAGATTTCTAGCTATTTGTAAAAAAAAATAAATAAAATAAAATAAAGATTAAATAGGAATACATAATATAGAGCATTGTGATTATCTAATTTGGGTAATGGGAATTTCAATGGATAACTATAGTTATCACATTTATCAAGTTAATCTAATAATCTCACAATTGAAATAAATAAAGCTTGGTTAATTAAAATTAAATTACCGAATCGCATGAACACTTGTATCTAAATTTGCTTTCCGGTATTCATAAATATTCTAGAGAAAAATTTAATTAAACAGAAGCGGAATTAAATTTCAAATTTACTTCAGGGTTAAAGCTGAAATTGAAAAATAAATAGTTAGAAATTTGAAAAAGAATAGTAAAAGTGGACTAAATTTTAAAACGAAAATTTTAGTTAGATTTTTACAACCTATTTGTCATTCATTAATAAACGATTAATTTGAAAAGTTAGGCGGATTGAAAAATTTGAATTGAATGGAATTTAAAAAGATCTATAATAATTTTGTTCGGATCATTTCCGATAAATCAAGTCTAAAAATTTCATTTCCTCATATCCAAAAAAAAAAAAGAACATGACAAACAACAAAATAATTTTATTAAAAAAACAAACCACAAGTTTATTATCAGGTTGTAGAAAACGTCAGAGAGTTTCTTCAGTATCGGTTCTTCCATTAATGGCCATCGACTGGGTTCACATTGCATTGTGCTAGTAAAGATACCATACTGTTTATCAAAACTTACTGAAGATGGATAGAGACCAAAAAACTCGCGATTACCATAAAATGAAGCCAAGCTACATGACATCTCTGCGTGAAAATGACCTTATATTTCTCAGCAACAGTTATCTTAAACACCCTTCACTTCTTCTCCGTTTGCTCAGTCACTTCTTCTGGATTTTGGCTTCTCTGCGGGCATTACAGTCTAACACGAGTAATACAAGTGAACTGTCCCTTCCTACAGTCAGTCACACAGTACCCATAGGGCTTTAGATATAGGTGATGTGCGCAGCATCTGGATTAGCGTATCTTTAGGCGTTTGACTTGATCATTATTGCGTATAATTACTCACAATTAACATTGTTCCCTTTTTACAACACTACATTCCATGCACAAACACTGAAACTAAGTTGCTATCAAAATTTGCTTTCTGGTATTCCTAAATATTCTAGAGAAAAATTTCATTAAATTGAAGCAGAATTAAATTTCGAATTTACTTCAGGGCTAAAGCTGAAATTGAAAAATAAATAGTTGGAAATTTGAAAAAGAATAGTAAAAGTGTTCTGAATTTTAAAAGGAAAATGTTAAAATTTAGTTGATAAGTTGAGTTTAGTGATAAATGTTAAGTTTAGTTGACTAATGATCATTTTAATCATTAGTGCATTAGTGGTTGAAGGCTCTTCACCTGAATGGAGTAGAACTGGCTTTATATTCACTCCGTCAAGCAGTTTATAAGAATAATGAAACAATATATTACTTTGAAAAGGCGTTTTAAAAGATATTATCAAAATTTTCCCAAAACACACTTCTTTTATCAGATTACACAATAACACCTGCAGTGATAGTCGATTTTTAACAAATTCCACTTCACCATTAAAATAAGTCAATTCTACCTTCGTTCCCGTACACTATCTGAAAATTGCATGCAATTAACAAACACGTGCCTTCCTAAAAATACTATGGAGTAGCGGTCAGCAACCGGTGGTCCCTTGGCGTAATTTTAATGGTCCGCAAAAAAATACAGATATTATTTAAATTCACTGAGCTCATTTAATAAAAATTTTTAAATAAAAAATAAGTTTTATTGAAGCTATATTATTATATATAAAATAAAACAAGAACATTATATTGGTAATTGATTTGTTATAAATTGCTACAGAGACTTACAAAACATTTACCTGAAAGGCGTTTATTTAATTAACCTCTACTTGGTCAGCGGTATAGAAAAAGTAACAATATAAAAATACCGAATTCTGTACAATAGACTAGGCATCAAATTTGACTGCGGCTCATCCTTTGTAATTGAAGGAACAAGACTCAAAAATTTTAGAAACTATTTTAAAGGAAAACACATCTTAAGAAATTATCAAAGAATAGAATATTATTCGTTATTAATCTTACAATAATTTTTGTATGTCATCAATAGGCCTCATTAAGATCGGTTACATAATAAACTTATTATTTATGTTATAATATGTGTGTAATACAATTCACAGTTAAAAAGTACATTAATTTTGCCCAAATCTACAAAAATCTAGTTTTAGTAGTCTAAGGGATACCACAAACAATATTCCACACACCACTTCGTCGACTAGCTTGATGATGATATAAGGGGGAATATGGGAAAACGCATTCGACAATCTAGAGCTCCACCCTACCTTGCTAGGTAAGGTGTTTTGTGTGTGTGGAAGCCACATAGGTTGGTATGTGCCATCGCGGCTCGATGGTTCCATGAGATCGAGAAGGAATAGAATCAAGGTTGGCGCTGATGACCACGGCAGTCGGTGCGCAAAAAAAAAAAAAATTGTAATTACAAATTAGAAAACTACACATATTTAAAACGTAACAAATACGTATTTATTATTTATTATATTATTTTTTGTTGAAATTAAAATTATTAATTTATAAGTAAATGAATAATCAATACTCGTATTAATTCGTGCCCTCAAAAAATTATGTTAGTGGTCCTCGAAATTTTAAATTGCAAATTTAGTGGTCCGCAATATCTAAAAAGTTGCCGACCGTTGCTATAGAGCATTTAAATTGCAGTGACTTTGACTTTGCATCCGCAATTATATATATGTATATCGTGGGCAAATCTTATTACTGCCCAATTCTAACAAACTTTACCCGTTACCTTCTTGTCCAAGTCATGAATTCATAAATAAAATGTAAAGACAAAAAGAAATTCTTTCTAACGATAAAATTATGAGGTACTTGATTTAAATAACTTTCAGAATGATAAAAAACATAATTAGTTAATAATTTAAATGAAATAAAATAGTGACTTTTAGCAGATTTTATCAATTAATAAAAAAATAAAAAAATTAAATTTATTGATAGTAATTGTAAAATTAAAATTCATTTTTGGACAGATAATTATACATGACTTGGCACAAGGTTCACGCAAGATTTCTTCTAGATTACTAATTATATTTTTTATTATTTTTCAAATATCTATTAGTGCATAATTTTCAAGCTTTAATTGATTTATTTATTCACGTTCAATTATCTATTTATTTTTTGGTAAATCATTAAAAAGCAGCATTTTTTAATGATAAGAACAATTTAATGTGAGATCACTAGCTAACAAACTTCCTTGCATTGTTATGTCAAGTTTTAGTTTAACATGCTTTTAAGGACATTTTTGTAAGCTAGTTTCTGAATTAGTTAACTAGTTAACTGGAGTACAGACTTTTGTTAATTTGATAAATAATAAGATAATTTTTATTAAACTTAGGAGAAATCCTATTTGATATAAATATTGAGATATCTGTTTTGTCACCAATCGCCAAAATCCTAGAATTGTGCAAAACAGAAAATCTTCTCAAATAAAGAATATTAAAGATCTACTGCTGGCAGTGTTTATATATTTCAAATTTATTGAATGTGGTTCCTTTATATTTTCGTTACCGCTAAAAGAATCAATATTTACTATCTTATCAAACATTCGAAATTGATTTTACAATATGTTTTGTGGTTCCCTGAATAAAAATATTTGTTTGTATGTCCATATATTTGTGCATGTTCTTTTGGCTTAAACAAAAAATCTAAATAATGAAAAATTACTGCAAACTATAATATATTCTTTTAGGTGCCCCAATGAGAATCCTAGTTGGAGGTTACACCCAATCAAAATTGCAATTTACCGAAAGATTTTTGTGCCCTTTTTGAATTTTTTGTTTTAACTGCTCCATTCATTTTCTATAAATTTTGCATACTATATATTTTGCTCGGTCTGTCTTTTTATTAAAAAAACATTTATCTAGTTCTTAGGATGCCTTGTTTTATTGAAAAGTACATGAAATCACCAACATTGGCTTACATTCAGAAGCTAACAGTATTTTCACTTTCATTTATAGCTCCAATTATTTAATAGATTATTAGTATCTCTCGCATGGAATAAGTACTGGGCAATGAAATTCATATTTAAAAGCAAAATGTCTATAAATTCAAAGAATTCAGAAATGTACATTCCAGAAATGTATAGTCCCCTGCTTCAAGTATGGCCCACAAACATGGGCCTTTTCCAAAAAGGACATACAACGCCTCCAACTTACACGAAGGGCAATGGAAAGGAGTATCTTAAATCTCTGTCGAAAAGGTTAGGTAAGGAACAAGAATTTAAGAAAGATGGCAAATATGATGGATATGGGGGAAGTTATAAAAAAAGGTTAAAGTGGAATTGGGCAGCCCATCATTTAGCAAGGTTAAGCGACGACTGGTGACTGAAAGAGTAATTATTATTTTTATTAAAACTGGGAGCCTATTGACCTAGGACTTAAGCCTGTGTGGCTTTTATCCCTACCCCCCCATTTTCACCCCAAATCATTCCCTTAATTAATCTTCGCTAGTAGTCTACCGATTTATCACAATATCCTAAAATATCTTTCAACTCCAACCCTCCCAGGCAGTCCCGCGAGAGTATTTGGGAGGCAGATCCCAAATACACGAAACCTAGTACCAGCGAAAAGGGGACACTGACATAAATAGTGATACACCGTTTCCCTAACTGCATCATCACAGTTCTGATATATGTGACTAGACGTCTTCCCTATATTATTAAAAGATTAATAGAATGGACCCTACTGAATAGGAAAAGAAAAAGAGGAAGGCAGTATAGAAAATGGGCCGGTGATTTGAGGGAACCATTAGGTGCCACATGGATCAGAGAAGCAAGAAATAAGGAATCTTGGAAGAATGCGGGAGAGTCCTATGTCCAGAAATGGCCCTAGTTTCCATGGAGAATAATTTCCTTTCATATAGTAAATTTCACTCTAAATTATTATATTTTTCTTTTTTTTTTTAGTATAATTTGTCCTGGTATTTTGTTAGTTTATTCTTTATTTATTTCTTTTTCCCTAAAAAATGTAAAAATTTACAATTTAATGGCTTATTTATTTATTCTCTCTCATCTTTGGCGTATGCCAGAACTATAAGTCAAGGAAACTATATTGTCCCACAATAAAAAATATCTGAAAATATTTGGCTCGTTAATGATGTAACCTAATTTGAATAGCCTGCATTGAGCGTTTTATAAATATTTATTACCGATATTTAGAAACATATGATAAACGGCAGACACTTAAATTTCAGTCAAAAAATTATTCAGTACCTAAAGACAATTCTAAAAATATATGGCAATGCTTTTTTTAATTTTTTTAATAATTAATTTGAAAATTGCTTAACAGCTGCACTATGGCCATACTAGGTTCTATGATTGCATATCATTTAATTTTACCTTATTATAATAAATTTTAACATTTTTAGTTAATTTAAAAAAAATGAAAATTCAAATAATCAAATTAAATATATAAAATAAAATGTATTATTTTCAGTTTCTGGTATTGTTTTTTTATAATAACTTACTGCTAAATAATACCAGTGTATGATTTTTATAAGGCTATTAATGTTTTGAAATTCAACATACCTAATTTTTTTATATTCAATCTCGTAATTAAATTTTAATATACATTTAGCTTTATAACATACTAATAAAACGTTATATACATCTTTTTCAATTTTTAGTTCATTGTTTATTTATGTTATAAAACTTGGTTCATTCTTCTTTACTCGGTTCTTTCAAAAGCTAATAAAAATTTACGTCCAGACCCTCTACTGTATCTACTCCACAAATTTTGCGCCATCCTTGGTTGCCATTTTGTTTAGGGTTAAGATCTTTAGAAAAATGTCCCATCGATTAAATATAAGAATCTTTGTGGTCACAATTTCACTTATTTGTCCATAGTTGTTTGTATAATACTCGACATTTTAACACTGTACCTCAGATCTTTCCACACTATCTTTGGAACTATGTGTGTTGGGTCGTTGATTACTGCGCCCAGTGTACGTGCGTACACTTATCTACTTCCTCCTTTATTCTTCCCTGTTTTTTAGAAGAGTCAGTTTTCCAAATATTGCATCACTCCAACTCATGTTCCTTTACCCACTACTTCCGCTTGCACATCCGGCCAACGCCGTGTGTTCTAATCATCTTGCCTCCAAATTTATTGCCGATTTTTCCACTCTTCTTCCGATGCTCTAACAGATCACATCTGTTTATCAGTTCTACAATTCGCCTATTATATTTCGCCTTATAGTTCCTTATAAGTGCCTTTGAATTGAGTGACACTTTATTCGCGCCTTCGCCTTGCTCCTTTATATTCCGCACCATCAACATAAGATTCTACCTTCAGCGCCCAGGTTGTTGCGCCACCATCCGCCGATTATACAGCAGCGGTCACCGCTGCTATCAAACACTCTCATCTCTCTTCTTCTACGCCTCAATTCCTTTTATCTCATTACTCCTTTGCTCCCACTCACTCATACACACACACACGCGCGCGCGCGCGCGTACTCGCCATATCTTCCTTGACCGTCCACCTATCGCCTCAACGTTGCCGCTTGCGACTTCAACATCACCACTATCAAAGGTAAGACGTAAATCCTTCTTCTGCATCCCTTTTCTTTTAATTTCATTTACTGTTTATTTTTTTTTGTATTCAGTTTAGTGGCGTACGTTCGCCACCTCGCCTTGGGTGTCTGCCGTGCAGTCAATGGGCGTATTTGCAATTATCTTAGATATTTATTGAAGGCATTCCATTTTTTGAATCCCATTCTCCTGCTAATTTTTTTGTTGAGTACAAATTTTATTAAATGACTTTGTTATGGCCATTGACATTCACTTAATTCAAAACACAGTGAGCTGAAGAAGTAGAGAAATTCTAAGGACAGCATCAAGGTTCCCGGTCATGCACCCGGAACCTCTGCAAGCTAGTCCAGCGCGCCACGACTGAGCTAATCCTTTTCCTCCAAAATCGCTGCTAATTAGACCAAGTAAAGATGGACAGCCACAATCAATTTCAAATTACACAAAATAAACGAACATTTTTTAAACTATTCCATTATAAACTTGTTGCAATTAAAAATAAAATGATCGTTTTCCTGAATGTGCAATTTTTGATTTTTTTTTTTTTCTTCCATAATAATATGACATTTATATGCAATTGTTTCAAAATAAGTTTTCCACTAATTAACAATTTTATAAATAAATGGCATTACGATTTTGAAATTCATATCACAAAGCATTTTTTTGTATATATATATATTATATTGTTAAACTTAGTTACCTGATTGTTTTAATTGTATAAATCTTTCATGATTTACATAATGCAGTAGATATTTCTAGATGATAAATGAGTTATTTCACATTAATTAATGAAAATGAAATATATTTTTGAATTTTTGTTCATCATAAATTTTACTGGACTGAATTTCGGGACTTAGCATTTCGGAGAAAAAATGCGAAATTTTGTTAAGTATGTAGAATGATTTATGTGTTTTTGTATATTTATATGGCTAACATGGTACATGTTGTAAAAGTACATAATATATCTTGTATTTAGGTAGTATGTAGTTATGTACTTGCAATATAATTATAAAATTCGAAATTACATACATTAGCAATATTTATAAAACTAGTGCATTTATCTGTCGTAAGTATAAGAAAAAAATTAGTGGTCATTGAAAGTGATTACACTAATAAAATATGTCTAAATTATATAAAAGTATAAAAACTTTATTTCATATCATCTCTCTATCACGGACCGGACACCCTGTATAATGTTATCCTCCAACATGCCCTCCATACTAGTGAAAGCTTAATATTTCGGATGGAAACACTCGGATAACGTTATTAACAAACGAAGTTTACCTCATAAGCGTTTGTATAAACATATTCTGCGGTAAAATATTTTTGTCCTTAGATTTTTATTAATATAAAAACATATTCCCAAAGATTTGGAGGTTTTGAAGCTCTACTTTTTTATAATATTGACTCAAGTAGTTACAAAATATAATTTTGTAGAAATATCTATGCCAATTACAATAGTATCTTCAAGCGTTTGACTTCTTATTTTCCATAATTTCTCGATGTAGTTTTCAGTAGAAATACACCACCAATAAGCAATCCTATTTTTCGCATAGTGATTTTATCAGTTATGAAAAGAAGTGGTAATTGTAATATATGTTAAATAATTATGGTAGTGGCAAATTAAATAAATATGCACAATTCATTTTCTTATAATAAAATCGCAAGTCACAAAAAAAAAACTATAGAAACTTCCTGAAGTATTGTTCCTAAGAATTATTAAAATAATATTTATTGTAACAAACACTTATAAGGAATTCAAAAACTCAGACTTAAGTTACGAGGGCCATTCAATAAATACCGAGACAAATCGCTGTAACACAGAAACGGTTTGTTTAATCAATACAATAGTTTCAGTGCGCCAAGTTGGATCCTTTTTCTTAGTTTCTCATCAGCTGTTAGAAAGCAAAGTAATTAGAAAGCATAACCTCATATGTATTCAGTTAACAATGGCGAGTCCGCTCGAGCACTGCACCTCGGAAGAACAACGCTCAGTGATTAGATTTTTAGTTGCAGAGGGTATCAAAGCTACTGAAAACCACGAAAGAATGTTAAAAGTGAACGGGAATAATCGTTTGAACCATTCGAACGTTTACATATGGGTGGAACAGTTTAAAAGTGGCCGTGTAAGTGTCTGTGACGAGCAACGAAGTGGACGGCCGGTTGAAGTTGCCACTTCCTCCCTCGAATCTCGCATAACGGATTAATTCAGGACAACAAGCGTATTACTGTTGAACTGATAGCTGAAGAAATGCACGCTACTGTTGGAACTGTTCATAATATTATTCAGAATAAGCTGCAATACAAGAAAGCTTGTGCCAGATGGGTTCCAAGACAACTTAAGGACGCATTATATTCACATTATACTTACTCGTATTATATTTGCAACTAGTGTACTTACTCTACCGGAAAGCTAAGCTTAGAATAACAGCCTCTCGTATTTTTTTTTTAGTAATTTATTGATGATCAAAGAATATGTTTATACGAATTAGATAACAAAAATTATATTAGTACGAGTATTGCAAAATTATCCCACAATGTTCCTCTAAACTTTGAAAGCGTACGGTAAATTGTACAATATGAGATATTTTTGTATTGAGTGGGATGATTATTATTGAAAAGTATTTTCGACTTCGCTCAAATTTATTAAATAAACTTGAATAATTCTATTAATTTTTATGTTCAGTGTTGTAATAGACCACTAGATATGGTGACCTAATAATACTGATTATTTTACAGCATTAGATGAATAGTTCCAGCAATTACCATTAACTTTACTTATCATTGACATTATTTTCCAAATCTTTCGAAGAAGAGTTTCAGTGCAACATAAAAAAATTTTTGCAGCATATTAATTGCATCAGTCATAATGAATGTTGTAATTATAGTGTATGTATGTACTGGTATGTAATGTGTGTACTGGTATTTCGTTTAATTGTATTGCTAAAAGCATATTATTATAACCATCTACTTTTAGTAATGTCGTAAAAATCACATTTACTAGAAATATTTTTAAATTACTTTATTAATTGTTGTTATAATTAAAATAATTTTTTTCACATACTCTTATATCAAAAAAATCTTTTTGAAAACTTATGGTAGAACCGGATAGAGGGATGCTTATATTCTTTCCGGAAGATAGTAAACTTTGTTTCTTTTGCACTTAGATATTGACAATAGCCGTCAATTCATTTTATAGCGATGATAATTGTTTGTGTGAGATACGCAGTTATTTTGTGATATATAACTTGATTGATTTTCCGTGTTATACTCGTATTTTTACTTTGTAGATTTCTGTGTCCATATAGAAACTGAGAAGATCGTATTTCAATTTTTACACAGATGAGTCTAATAAATTTTACATTTAACAGACTCAATAGATATGTGATTAGTTAAATGATTGTCCACTTTTTATTTTTACACACAAGTTAATTTTTAAGGATATTATGTTCGGGTAGAACCGATTCTGCACCCTGGTTCGATAATTGTATACAATTATTACTGTGTGGTGTAAAAACTGTTGGCACCCAAAAAAAGTTTTCATGATTGTGAGCTTCCTCATATTGTACCAGTGGATGTCAGTTTCATGTGGCCCCTAAATAATTTCTATGGCCAGGAAATCAACTAAAATTTGGAAAATGAAAATTCATTTTACCATGATGTTTTTTTTTAAAAAAACAAAAACGGTTTTTGAAAACTTTGTTTTTATTCGATTTGGATATGCTTATACGTATATATTATTATATCTGACAAACCACTGAAGCGGTCTCAAAAAACAGGAAACTTAAAAGAGTTCTTGATGAAAATTTATGGTGAAGCCTAAAAGATCATACAGAAAGTGTTTTTATAAATTTTTTGGTTTCAAATTTTCTGATAACATGGAAAGCAATTTTTGGCAACGAAAAGAATAGTAATTTCCGTTAGAAAATTATATCCGTAACTAATATATATATCTAAATTGAACAAACACTTTCGAAATAAGCAATTTACAAACTAACACAGATATATCAGTTTTTTTTATTTATTTATATTATTCTGTATATTTATTTATTATATACACTCTCATACTTGAAATATATGAAATAATTGAATATTATAATATTGTTTGTTTTGTGGGCGTCCAAAGATATTTTGAAGTTTTATTTCCAGATGTCGAAATTGTGCGATATACAAGAATTCTTCTTTAGAATTATTCTTAAAGTATAAATTTTGAAATTATAATATCTCTTTATCATTAGATAATTAAAAAGAAAGTATTTAATGTCCTTCAAAGGTTTTAATAGTTTTAATACGACCTTGTGATATTATGTTACCTATACGATATCACTATGATATGGAGCAAAAAAAAAAAAAAAAAAAAAAAGTAATATATACGATAATGTTCCGGTCACAATGTTTGAATGCACTAGTACCTCCCTAGTTGACGTCATCGGCTCCTTGAGAGAAGGGGTTGATCTCTTAGTTCTACTCCCCCACTTAGCCAATACAACCTAGTCTTCTGTTTATATATAAATTGCCCCAGACTCCAGGGTATAACATCATTCAACTGTTTCAACTTCATAGAAGCACATAGAAACAACATGAAAACCGTAAGTACTTATATAAAAATTTATAAGAAACAAGTTAAGATAAAATAAATAAAAAGAAGTGTATTTGTTCGTTATTTTACGTGTATCAAAGTAAAAATGTTTCTTTTAATATTAAAGAGGGGTGGATAAACTGATTGAGTGGGGGAAAGTCATTCAGTTGTCTATTATTACCCCCATGAAATTTACGTGTTTATATAGACAATTTCTTTGCAATTTTTTTTTTACAAATTTGCCAATGCAAAATAGTTTAAAATTGAAAACTCATATCGCGTCTATTTTTTTTCTAATATGAATAAAAAAATCTAAAAGTTATAATATTAATTTTGAATAAACAACTTTTTAAAATTTTGAAAAATAAATTTTAATTTTAATTTTTTTCATTTAAAAAAAAAAAAAAATGTTAAAATAAGAAAAGTCTATGCCCTTAGCTAAACAGGAAACACGATTATATAATTGCTCTAAAGAAACGTAAGAAATTGTTGTGAGTACTTTTAATTTCTCGTGATGTCTTTTTCACTTAATTAATAATTCTGGTCTACATTGAAAAAGGGTATAAAGTGCGCAGTTCTATGGAAAACTCCTTATTCCTTAAGCTAATTTTCATTTCTTTCTTTTTTTCAGTTTACTAAAGAAAACTGTGTAATTGAAAAAGTGATTAATATTATAAAATTTAAATCATTTTAAATTATGATTAATTTTTTTTTTTTTTTTGTCAACTATTTTATAAATTGTAATGAAAAGTGCGTGATAATTTATTCCTAACTTTGGGTTGCAATTTTCTTGGATTTATTTCGAGTTATGAGTGTTTGTTGGGCCGCTCTTATGGTTACTGTGAAGAGTTGCTTACGAAAATGCAATTTGCTCTATCATTCTGAATCAAATTGTGTTTGTATACATTTTCATTCTAAGGGAAAATTAGACTTTATATTTCAATTAATATGCTTCACTATGATTCGCATTGTTGATGCTTGCAGCAAAATATGAATAATAGTTTTAGTTTATTTAAAAATAATAATAATAATAATGATGAAAAAATAAAAAATTATTCTCGTGGTATAGTATAGAATAAAAAGTGAAAATAATGGTGTGGGCAAAACAAGTGGATAATAAACTAGTGACCGTGTTATTTTGAGCTTAAAAAGTGAGCGTTTTTTTTTTATATATATTCGTTATTCTTCGTTTTATATTGCCCTTTCACTATCAGTAAAGATGTTAGCATGTTTCACATCGTGTTTTCTTACAGCTGGTACTGACCCTCATAGCGGCCCTGACAGTATGTCACGCCGCTAGACTAGATAACAAATATCTACCTCCACAAGGAACTTCTGGTGCAGGTGATGGCAGTTTCTTGACAACACCAGTCGGAGGAAGACCTGGGGCACCAGGGGGCCCCGGAGGCGCTGGAAGACCTTCTTATCCAGGTTAGTTTGTTATTATTATTATTTACAAATTTAAATGATAATTATTCTAAGTTATGTTGTTTGATAAATATAATGCAAGATTAAAATATAATTTTCAAAAATTGCGTATAAATATTCTTTGTTATATTAGCGAAAGTCATTAAATTTCATTTAAATATTTCGTGTACTGTTTGTTTTATTTTACATTTTATAAGTTATTCATAACAATGTGTTACAGTTTTGATTCAATTCTGGGGCCGAAACAAAATTTAATATTTTTATTTTTTATAAAACAGCATATTTCTTCTTCTTCAGAGGATTATTTTTTCATCGCAAAAAAGAAGATCCCATGTTCATCGAAAAAAAAAAAGAGGACTGTTTTAAATTATTGTTTGTAATTAATAATTTAGAGCCACTTGTTGAGGGTTCATATAGAATAACAGTAATAGACGCGAAGTTTGATCACGCCTCAAGCTAATCGACTTCTATTCCAGCGTAGACTCCATTACATTTATTCCAAGTATATCCAAATTTGGCGCTCTTGCTGCTTAATTTGAAGGTTGATCTATTAATCGCAATAGATCCTTGAGGTTTCATATAATCTGGTGCTATAAGAGTGAGAGTGAACAAGGCGTAAAACGACCCATCTGTGGCTTAAGGTCCTCTAAGAATGACTCATGATAGAATAGAATAGATAAATAATGAGTTGTGGTTATTAGTGGATCTGGTTACGAAGACAGAAATATATGTGTAGAATACCGTCTTTAAATATAAACTCTGTGTACAATAATGCAGAATTTCATTTTATTAAAGGAAAGAACTTTTGTATATACAAATTTTTATGTTCAAAAAATTGTAAAGTCAATTTTAAGATAGTTAGATAAATCATAACAAGTAACTTTTTTTTTAGGTGCTGGAGGCAGGCCATCATTTCCAGGAGGCGCTCCTGGTGGAGCGTTTGGTCCCGGAGGAGGTGCTGGAGCTCCTGGTTTTCCAGGTACAGGTGGTAGGTACCCAGGCGCTGGTGGCGCTCCTGGCGGTGGCGCTGGAGCTCCAGGCTTTCCAGGTGCACCTGGAAGATATCCTGGTGCTGGCGGTGCTCCTGGCTTTCCAGGTGGAGCACCCGGAGCTGGTGGTCCAGGGTTTCCAGGTGGACCAGGAGCTGGTGCACCAGGATTCCCAGGTGGACCAGGAGCTGGTGCACCAGGATTCCCAGGTGGACCTGGAGCTGGTGCACCAGGATTCCCAGGTGGACCTGGAGCTGGTTTCCCAGGAGCTGGAGGAGCTGGACGTTTTCCAACAGGTGGTGCACCTGGTGGTGGTTTCCCTGGTGCTGGCGGTCCCGCTTACCAACAACCATCTGGACCAATAATTCCAATCATTTCTCAGACAAATGAGCCCAATCTTGGAGATGGCAGCTACTCATGGAGGTAATAATAAACAATATAATTTCATAGCATCAATATAGTTATCAACTACCTCATATTTTGAAGTATGTAATATTAAACATTTACCTCTAGTGAAAAGATAAATACTTGTAGGATATTAAACTGAGTCATTTGTGTGTATTATCTGATATTTTAATATTTGTTTTCTTTCTTCTCAGATGTAGTCCTAAAATATAAAATATAATAATGACATGTTCTTCAATGTTACAGCTACGATACTGCACATGGAATTCACGCTGATGAGAAAGGCTATGTTAAAAACTTCGGAGCTGGAGAACCAAATGAAATCCAAACCGCTCAAGGCTCCTTTTCGTATACAGCCCCAGATGGTCAACCAATCCAAATTACATATACTGCTGACGAAAATGGATTCCTTCCACAAGGTGCACATCTACCAACTCCACCACCAATCCCACAAGAAATTCTTGAAGCTCTACAAAAGAACGCTGCTGATGAAGCTGCTGGCATCTTTGATGATGGTACTTACAAAGGTGAAGGAGCCGGTGTTGGTGGACGTCCTGGTGGAACTTATGGAACCCCAGGAGCACCTGGATTTGGCGGACGTCCTGGATTCCCTGGAGCACCTGGAGCTGGTTTCCCTGGGGCAGGAGCACCTGGAGCTGGTTTCCCTGGGGCAGGAGCACCTGGAGCGGGATTCCCTGGTGCAGGGGCACCTGGAGCTGGATTTCCCGGAGCTGGATATCCTGGAGCTGGTGCACCTGGAGCTGGAAGACCGGGATTCCCTGGAGCTGGAGCCCCTGGAGCTGGAGGACCGGGATTCCCTGGAGCTGGAAGACCTGGATACCCTGGAGCTGGAGCACCTGGAGCAGGAAGACCTGGATACCCTGGAGCTGGAGCACCTGGAGCAGGAAGACCTGGATACCCTGGAGCTGGAGCACCTGGTGCCGGACGACCTGGATTCCCTGGAGCTGGTGCACCTGGTGCTGGCCGTCCAGGTTTCCCTGGTGCAGGTTACCCAGGAGCTGGAGCCCCAGGAGCTGGATTTCCTGGAGCTGGCGCACCTGGTGCCGGTGGAAGACCAACAGGCACTTATGGACCGCCTACAGGACCCACTGGTGGATTTGGAGGTCCTGGTGGTGTAAGCGGTCCATCCGGTCCATCAGGCCCAGGTGCAGGTGGCTTCCCCGGAAGTGGGAGACCGAGCACACCAAGTTTCTCACCAGATACTGGTTATTCATATCCAAACCCTGGCAAGTGAAAATGACTGCGATTGTTAACCCACCGCATTTAGCTACATCACGGCTCAACTATATTTATTTATAACTTATATTAAAACGAGATAATTTTGTTCTAGTTACCGGGGTTTTACTTCGTCTGTTACCGCTGCTTTGCAGACGTATGAGGCCATGAAATAATTTTTTTATACTTTTGTATATAAACGCCATATAATGTAAATATAAGTTTTAATGAAAATTTACAATTTTTTTTATTAATTTAACACCTTGTGGAGATAAAAATCATTAAATTCTTCATTAAATTAAGTGAAGATAGCATCAAGTGATGCATAAAATAATAATATAATACTGACAGTTTTCATAGAAATTTGATCGTCTATAAAATAAATAAATAAATAAATCAAATAAAAATATAAAAAAAAGTATTATAGTTATTATATTGCAAAAATACATATTATTTCAACATTATTGTAATATCAGATAATTTCAACTACTGACCTGTGGTGTAACAATGGAATTGCTAATTTACTGCATCCAATTGTTGAAATCAATAGCTACATCAGCAATAATTTGATGATAATTTTATTAACTGATTGTACAAGGAAGTTAACCCATTGCTGCAGTTCTTTAATAAATAATAATAAAGTAATGATCAAAGACCTAAACACAAATCTAACCATTGGAAAAAGATCCTTGCATGAACTAATTAAAGCGAGTATATTCCTTTTTTTTTTATTTTTGAAGTTTCGTTCTATTTGACTTGGCTGTAGAAAAATAGTTAAATGAAATTATTCTTAACAATGAATTACAGATAATCATCAAAATACTAATTGCGAAAATTGAATGGCAATACATTTCTGTCCAATCTAGTTAATAAACAAAAAGCCAAGATTATTTTCTTGTGAAATTAATTAAAAAAAGAAACACCTACGAGAAAAAAGTAATTAGTTTTTGTTTTGTTTTTTTTTTAAATAAAATATTAAATTATTAAATTTTTTCTTAATAATTATTTTATGTATTTTCAACATTTATGTATTTTTATTACATATTTTCATTTTTATTATTTTTTTTTAATTAACCAACTTAATTATTGCGTACAATATTCATATAATAGTTTTCACATATATTTTAAAAGATTTTTTTCTATGAATTAAAATGACGTCACCTGACTTCCGTTTACAGAATTTTAAATGGTAATGTTTTCCAACTTATAATTCTATTTTCTCTTATTCCTAGTAAGAGGAAGTATTGTAATCGTGTCAAATTTTCGATATCGAGTTTTCACCGGAAATAT
>JAAEAF010009373.1:0-35884 GCA_011037195.1 Triatoma infestans
CGCCCGGAACCGGTCGATGACCACAAAATGAAGCAGGCTACCACGGAAAATGTCTCTGAATCATAAAATAATTTGTATCAATTAAAATTTTGGGTATCGTACGATTTCATATATCATTAAAAGCTTCTTATCAGTTGAGTGTCTTTGTACGAAAGATATTGTGGTAGATGATCTTTCTATAATTGAAACCAAATTGTGATGCAAGATATTTCTCATGGTAGATACGTGAACATGATATTTTGCTTTAATTAGTCGTTCAATTCTTTTATCAATAAAATCTCATAAAACATTTTCATTGTTGTGACTTTTTCGTGAAAAATCTGATTTTTTGTTTTTTTATTACATTTTGAACATAAATATGATCATAAATAATTAAATAAATAAATTCTCAAATAATTTATATTAACAAGGTAACAGATCGTTAAACAATCCTGATTATGATGTAGTAAATAAAAATATTTCAAAAGTAATTAATTTTATTACATTATGTAAGTAATTATCCAAATTTAATGACACTAAGTGAGAGGCATTAGGCCGTTAATGAGAAATATATGATTATTTTTAGTTTTAATGACCTCTTGTATCTTCCATATAATAAGTAAAATACGTACTTTTCTTTGTAAATACTTTAAAAAGGTTTATTATTATATCTTCCATTATGTGTAAGGCATAAAATGTTTATATATAAATAATTCATAATCTGGTATAATTTGTATACATCATTAACGTGTGTATATGCTTAAATATTTAAGCTTTTTTGACATGCTAAAAAATAATGCACGACGTCATCGTACTGTTTCTTAGTTTTAGCCAAGGCTATAAAAGACCAGTAATAGTAATTAAGTTAATTCTGTCAGGTTCTTTGTAAGACTTAATTTTGTTATCTTTGCTGTAAGAGGATACTTCCTCTTAAAGTCAATTGAAATTCAGTCCCCCTCCCCCCGTGGATATAATACCTTTTTAAAGTTTCCTGTTGTTAGCGATTAATCTATGTTGCGCTTGTGCAAATGGAGTGAGTGATATAGCGTGTATGAGATGAAGAGAGAGGCCGAAGAGTGTGACGAACATGAAGGTTTTAGTCATAATTCAACGAGGACTGCAACTTTACCTGCTCTTTACTTGCTCTTGCTTAGTGGCACGTTGACGTTGTCTTTCCAAGGAAGGGTAAATTCAAAATTTCAACTAACTGACACACCTCCAAATACCCCCCTAAAATCAATTTATTTCAGAAAAATGTTTCAAATAAAAGCGATACATTTCTATCTATGCAGCAAGCATTCCAAGTTTAAAGAAAATCGTAACCGTTTTCGAGAAAATCCCCCTCCCCAAAACAAATCAAAAACCTGTTCTAGTAAAATCTCATTTCCGGTTAACCGATTTTCTACAAATTTGGAATTGTATCAATGCTCCAAATGTATATTAGTATTAAATAGGTGGTAGAGCCATACATTATACTGAAACAGTACTTTAAAGGACTGACGGTTAACATTATTCTTATCCTGGAACCCCCCCAGAAAATATGAACTTTCCGAGGAAAAATGTTTCAAATAAAAGTGATAGATATTTATCTGTATTGATAGTATACGAAGTTTAAAGAAAATCATGGAGACGTTTTCGTGATTCTAAAAAAGAAACGTTCAGTATAATCGCATTTCTGGTTGATGGATTTTTCCATCTTCTTGGTATGTGTCAGTTAGTTGAAATTTTGAATTTGCCCAAGCTTTCTTGGAAAGAGAACGTCAACATGCCACTAAGCAAGAACAATATTCGGTAAAGTTGCAGTCCTGTTGAATCTTCGTGTATGATGCGATGGTAGTACCTAAACGGAATACCAGTTTGTGCTTCCAGCAACTTTGAGATATTCTCCTAAAACACACACATATATTTTCGTATTCAAGGGACCCCAAAACATATATGTATATATGTGTGTGTGTGTGCGTCTGTCTGTGTGTGTAATAAAACATTTCAAAAACTTTGCAAAATCTGAGTAAACTCTGACTTCACATTCCGTGTAGGTACCACCCACAGCATGTGACAATGAAGTTTTATTTTGCGATTTTCACGAAAATGGCTTCAACGATTTTCTTTAAACTTCATATATTATTATTTACACACATAGATGTCTATTACTTTCACTTTTTTGAAATATTTCCGCTGGAAAATTGATTTTTTCACTGTCCCTTACTCCTTGTAAGTATTGTAATACTGTTAAATTTTCGGTATCGAGTTTTCACCGGAAATATCCGTTTTGAGGTCCCCTCAGTCCCAAAAAAGTGGTCTTTACCAAATGGCCTGTGTGTGTATGTGAACAGCATAGCACAAAAAAGAAAAACCGTAGAAAGTTGAAACTTGATATTCCGTTTAGGTATCACCATGGGATCTGACAGTACGTTATCTGTCAAAATTCCTCAACCGGAAGTACCACTTTACTAGTTGGCTTTTTTACTTTTTTCTCGAAAATGGCTCCGATGTTTTTTTCAAACTTGGTAAATCAACTACACATACAAAGAACAATACATCAACCACACATACAAAGAGCAACAACTTTTATTCAAAATATTTGTCTGGAAAAATTCATTTAAGGGCAGTTATGGGGGAAGGGTGGGGTTTAGTTTCCATCTAAAGTGCTATTTCAGTTTATTAGACAATTCTGTCATGTAAATGTTAATTAGAATTGAATATGTTGTTGAAATTCCGAGTTTGAAAAAATCGGATAACCGGAAGTGCGTTTACTTTACCACCTCTTTACTAAATGATTTTTTTTCACTTTTTTGCGATTTTCTCAAAAATGGCTCCGACGATTTTCTTGAAACTTCATATATAAACTAAACATACAAAGATCTACAACTTTTATTTAAAACATTTCTCTAGGAAAATTCACTTAAGGGCACATTTAGGGGAGGACTGGGGCTATGTTTTTTCTCTAAAGTGCTATCATAGTTTTTGTGAATTATACAATTCCTATCATCCAAACAAAATTAATTAGAAATAAATAGATGCCCAAAATTCAGAGTTTCAAGGAAATTAGTAAACCGGAAGTGCGCTTTTACTGAACAGTTTTTTCAGTTTTCGGCGAATTTCATTAAATTTGGTACACTAACTATAAAATTTTGTCAATTATAATTTTGAGAACTGGAGTAAGAGAAAGTTTTGTGAGGTTTCACATCATATTTGTTTTTTTTTGTGGGTTCTGGCGGAGCAGATAACTAAACCTTTCCTTTGAAGATATACTTCAGTACAATTTATGGCTCTACTACGTATATAATAATGAAAATATATAAGAAGTATTGCTAGAATTCCAAATATAAAGAACGTGTATTATGAACTGTATAACATATTTGTGGTTTGATCTAAGCGCAGTCTTCTGGATTTCAATGTAATTTACATTCAAGTACTACCTGCCATGTTTTCTAAGTAATCACCTTCACTACTATATTTATGTTAATTGCAAGCAAACTGAATCAAATTTCTAGATTTAAGTGAAGAATTGTATGAATTTTTACCATTTTATTTAAGTAGAATAAGAGAAAGTCATGTTGAGTGTTTTCTCATCAGAATTATTATTAATTGAGAGAGAAAATAATACTACACACAGAGTGGTGTTGAATGAATGCCTATATTGTACAGATATTTGAAGCAGTGTTGCCAATCCCATTCTCACCTCGCCTGTTTTAAGTTTGTTTTTTCCCTCCCCCCTCCGATCCGCCTTTCTAAACTTAGTATATGTACCGTTAGAAATACATGGGAGGGCCGGCCCCTATTCCCCTTCCCTAACGTTCGAACTTACGCCAATGACATCAACCTTTGGCACACTCACTGAAACTGATCATACTTTTATATATATATACATACATAACGCTTATTCACTCTCTCATATATGCACTGAAAACACACACATACAAATGCGCGCGCCTACTGCACACCACAATATATATACGTAGTATATAATAGATTAACATACTATTTATAAAGTACGCACTACAAACATACATTCCACTCTCTATATATTATTACATTTGGCTTATGTATTTTTCTTTGTTTAAAAGCAGTATTTTCAAATTTAGATATAAACCCTTAGAAAAGTAATTAATAATAATTATTAAAGGTTTCCTTTACTGGCCGAACACTCACAAGACCTTTCACTTATTGTAATTCGCACAACTTGCACAAGTTCATCAAACATGGTTTATTGCCCTGAATAATATAGTTTTTTTTTAAATGCCTATGCCATTGATGTTACACATTTGATCTCTGGCAGCCCAATAGATTTAGCTGACTTTGAATCATTTATTTAGCCAAGGCGAGGCATCGATTTAGATGAGCGGCAACCATTTGCTCCTGACAAAACGGGCAAATCCGGCCATCCACCACCCCTATCCTTTATAAATGCTTATGCAGGTAGTACTGCCCAGTTGTTATTCTGAAACAGGTCACTGGTTCAATTATTTTTTTAGCTGGGATATATAGATCACCCAGTTCCGCGGTTTCCCCCAGCTTGTGATTCATGAACTTTCCGTACAACTTCTTTAAATTATTTTCTTTTGGCAAAGGCTCCGGCTGTGGTTCCATAACACCCTACTTAGCCAGTTTGCTGGCACTTTCATTAAGGCCGCAGTATACGGGTATCTATGTAGGACGATCCGAGCTCCTACATAAGGCTGACAATGCGACTTTTTGCGTCTTCAATTATAGGCATTGCCAGTATTCTGCCTACTTTTCATAGCTAATACTGCCGCCTGGGAATCCATCTACGTTAAGATTGGTCCTACCCTCTAACTTCTTTAATGCTAAAAGCATAGCCTTAACATCGCCGACAAAGTTAGTTCTGTTACTTCCAACAGTTTCAGCATATTCAAAATGTTCACAATATGTTCAGCACTTGTGTTGGCAGATTATTCAGAATCACCGGTTCATATATGTGAAGCCATTTTTGTGTTGGAAACCTTTCATCAATGGTCTTTCCAGTGCGAGAGACTTCAGTTCCCACTTTGGGGGTCAATTCCTTCTTGACTCGTTGCAAAAGATTCAGCTGTATCTGACTCACATTTTCATACGGCAACCAACCTGTTTGAAGTTGCTTCTGCTGCCTAGTTTAATGTTACGTTTCTCCTGCACTTCCTAAAGCTTTTACACTGAAGGGCCTCTGTGCTTTAAGTCGCTGCATCAATTCTTCTTGGAACGTCCAGTGTTCAAACGTTTGTTCCTTTCGTACAAGTGAATCGCTGCTCGGGAGCTCTATACCCGTCTGAATCTCGAGAGGCCTTCGAGCATGAATTTACATGAATGGTGTAGTGGAATCAATTGTCGGATGATAGGATCCCACCGCTGCCACCAGATGTAGTGGAATCGTTTATTGTGATTCCTGAGGTATGTAGTAGATTCTTGAAGAGGGCGGAAGTTAGTTTAGAGATTTTTGGAAGTTAGATCTCGAATTACAGAGATTTTTGGAAGTTAGAACACTGAATTTATAAAAATAGACAATATTTTTACAGTAATTTAAATGTGAGAATGGTAACTATTAACATGAAATACATAGATAATTTAAAGTTAAAATAACAAATAATTTAATGATTAAAATAAATAAACTAAGATGCACAATTATAAGTATAAGTAAAACCTGTATAGGGACGCGGAACTGCTGCTCGTATAACGATGTACTCGTGTATAATGATCTACTGACGTACCGGTATATAAGATCCATGTATAATACTGTGATGGCGTACTCAAGTATAATGATCCCCTCTTCCAATGGGGCGAAGTTTATATTAGGGTTAGCAACACTCACACCAAGACATCTGTTCTAGTGTGCGACCTTGGTTAGTTCGCTGACCAGTGATTTAGGACAGTGGCCAGCTTTATCGGTGCTTGCTTTGATGTAAAGTATTGACCCTTGGTTTTGTTTGTTTGGCCACGGCCTTGTCTTGAAGACAGCGGCCGGCTAGGCCACTAGTTATACATTATTTTTTATTCCTGCCATCCTTTGTGAAGATAGCAGCTGGCTGGTACCACTTTGACATTGCTATGACTTTGTGTCATTACAATGGGAGAATCAAAAACTTTTTTGAGGAAAGTATAATCTTCCGCTCCTCAATTCCCCATTAAATGAATCCTTGGAAAAAGTTTCGAACAAAAGTGATAGGTCTTTGTATCTATAGTCAGTATAGCAAGTTTAATGAAATCCCGAGGGATTTTATGGATAAAAACGCAGAAAACTGAAAAAAAAACTGCTCAGTAAAGTCGCACTTCCGGACCTTTTCATCAACTCTGAATTCTGGCAACATACTTAATCCTCATTAATATTATATAGATTAAGGATGTCTAAGTATGTCTAATCTGCGGTCCCATAAATAATTCTAAACTAGTTGTTGTGGTGGTTGGTTCCACAGAGCTGGAAAGCATCAGAGGCATTTTCCGTGATAGCCTTCTTCATTTTGTGGTCATCGACCGGTTTCGGGCATTCGCCCATCATCAGGATGTTTTGTTGAACAGTGTAATAACATAGACTTGCACAGAACAAATACAGTTAATACACAGAGCAAATGGATATTTTGATCTAATGCAGTCTCTATCTTTAAATGGCTTTTGAACCTACCATGAACCGAATAATATAACACCAGATATCACGAAAAAATTATATTTTTGCTCATCAGCTATCATTAGTGTTTGTATTTGAATTATGGCCCAAGACATTTTTCTCCAGTGTGGCCCACACAAACCAAAACGTTGGACAAGTTGATATAGATGATTGAATCATACGTAATTAACTAGAATAGCTTTTTAGAAAAAAAAGCGTAACCCCTACCCTCACTGATTTTGACAGATCCTTAGAGTCAGATTCCCGGGGTGGGGCATATGTTGAATTATGCTGACCACAAAGACACACAACAATTTCAAAAAAGGGGATTCAGAGGGGATTCTCCAAACTTTTCGTTGAAAACTCAGTTTCCCAACTTTGTTACTATGGCAATCAATTACTATAAATCTGACACGAATGACAGAGGTAAGAGAAAAAAAAATTCCTAAGATGGAAATTAAATTTGAATAAAAAATTGTTCAATTAAAGTAATTGATTACAATTTATTTTAGTTTTATTTCACACTAAATAATAACAATAGAACATATACAATTATAAAGTTTGACATTCATAAGTTTAATCTTTCAAAAAAAGGTAAACAAAACAATAGAGTGAAATATACAAACTGAAACAAAATAAACAAATAAACAAAACTATAATATAACCTATAAACATGTAGACACTGATTAGTTTTAAGCAGCTTTTGTAGAGCGCTCTGCCATCTTTGTATGTATCATATACACCTCCATGGGCTTTTTGTTTTGAATGTTCTTTGTTTTGTTTCTATTATAAAATAGCTGACCTGTTTTAATTTTTAATAAATGTCTCATTCTTAGGCTTTTATTATTTAAACTTATTCCCTAAAGATCTCGTTTGTTTTAATTTTTAATTTTTATTTTTTAAAACAATTCTTGTAACTATTGTCATTATTTGTGAGCTCACGCCAGGATATTTGGTCATTGACGGTCATGGCAGACTAATTAGTTATACACAAAGCGTATTTCTTTGGGCTATGTACTTCTTTAACTAACAGAATATTGTTTGTTCTCCAACTATAGTCATTGTCCTCTTTAGAAACAAAACAAAAAAAAAACATAATCTGGTTGAAACACTCATACGTCTTTCTCAATGCTCCAATCAGTACAATTACTGTATAAAATGATAAATTCTCTTTAAACTCAGATTTTACATAATTGATCTAATGTAGATACAGAGATGTTGAGGGGACAAGTACCTACCTGCTGACTCAGTAGGGAGAGAAATGATTATATTCTGGCCCAGAATCAGCGCCAACCAAAAAAAGTGAACCAACGTAAAAAAAAAAAAAAAAAAAGAAGAAATTTAATGCCACAAATTCTGCACAACTATCTCTAATCAATTTTTTTTTTTTTTGAAAAAATGTTTCAAATAAAAATGATAGGTTTATCTGTGCAGTTGGCATACCAAGTTAAAAGGAAATCGTTATAGACAGGAAATTCTAAAGAAACTCAAAACCGATTCTGTAAAAACTGCATTTCCAGTTAAACCTATTTACTTCAAATTTGGAATTCTAGAGGTCGCTTCTAATGTATATTATTAATATTATTTAATAAAAAACCATTGATTGTAGTGAACTGGTACTTTATTGGGAAACTTAACGTTACTGTTCCGTCCAGAATTTCCAAAAAAAATCAATTCTCCCAGGGAAATGTTTCGAAATAATAGGGGTGATAGGGTTTCATTTATGTAGATAGTTTTGAAGTCTATAGAAAATCGTGAAAAACTAAAAAAAAAATCAATAAAGTGTACTTCCGGTTTATGAATTTTGGCCAAAATCTTCGTGTTAACAGATGTTGTGGTAGTAGTACCTAAACCGAATACCAAGTTTGAGCTTCCTGCTATAATGGAGTTATTGAGGAGAGAAATTAGGTTTGATTAAATGAACGAGATATGAAGACACTAAAATAATGTAGCTAAGTTTACACTAACTGCACTGGACTTTATAATGAAAATGATAGAATGAATGGGGTGAGTAAGATATGACACGATGCGATGTACAGTTGTATGGTTGTATCTGATAGATCTCGTGAAGAGAAAGCTATGGGACGCTCTTCACCATTCATGTGTTGGCTCAGAATTGCTGATATGCCGACGTTGCTCGCATCCGTAGTTAAAATAAATTCATATTGATAATTGGGTTATGCCAGAATGGGTGGAGAAATTAATTTTTGTTTAAGAATTTGAAATGCCGATGTGCATTGGGGAGACCATACAAACTTGATATTTTTCTTTGTTAAATAAGTTAAGGGCTTGGCTATTTCAGCAAAATTATGTATAAATTTGCGGTAGAAACCTATAAATCCTAGAACTGCCCTAACATCTTGTAATTTTTTCGGAATCGGATAGTTTCTATTGCTTTTAATTTGTCATGATCTGGAGAAACGCCTTTTTTTGCCCAATGTACAGCCCAAATATTTGCATTCCTCTTTGAAAAAGGAGCATTTATTTAGGTCTATACAAAGATTGCCCTGCTGTAATTTTGTGAGAACTTTTTTGTGTGGATGTTAAGTGTTCATGAAATGTTTTGCCGTGAAAGATTAATATGTCGTCCATGAATGTATGGCATATGTCACCCGTGTATCCTGTTAAAATTTTGTCCATTCGTCTTTGATAACAGGAACTAGCATTCTTTAATCCGAATGGAAGAGTAAGGAATTTGTATGCACCGAATTGTGTGTTGAATGCAGTTTTGTCTTGTGATGATTTGTCAAGTCTAATGGACTGAAATGCGTTTGATATGTCGAGTGTTGTGAAGTACGTTGTGTTGTGTAATGTGGATAAAATGTATTGGATGTCTGGAAGAGGATAAATTTCAGATGTGGTGATTGCATTTAATTTACGCAGATCGACCACGTACCTGTACTGTTTTCGTAACTGGGTTCGTTTGGATCGACTTTTGTCTGATCCGCAGACTTCTTCTTTACCAGAATTACCGAATGAGCCCAGTTACTAGTACTCGGTTCAATTATTCCTCTATCCAGATTATCTTGCATGAGAGCTTTTAGTATGGGAGCTTCTGAGTGAGATAATATGTAAGGTCTACTGTGTATAGGCAGATGATTTTGTGTGTCTATGTGGTGTGTTATATCTGTAAATTTTGTTTTGTAGTCTTTATCACGTGTGAATGTGTCATAAAATGGAGAGAATGTTTCAACAATTTTGCCTACTTGTTGTGGAGAGAGATGAGTAAGTTTCTGGCGTAATTGTTGTTGAAAGGCTTGTAATTGTGTTTTTTCTTTGTGCGAAAGTTGTTGAATGGAATTTATGGTATGTTTGTGTGATGAATTTAGTATCTCCGGGTTGTAATGAATGTGTGCGATTGGAAAATGTTTGGTGATGGAGATCTCATGGTTGTGGTGTTTATTAGTGTAATTACACAAGCGTTATTATGTACGTTTGTCGGTGTGTGTGGCAAGTAAAGTCCTGTGGGAAGCCTGACATGTTGTGTCAACATTATGGAACCGTTTGGAATTTTTGTGTGAAGAGTGTATGTATTGACTATGTGTGTGCGTGCCGGAATTATGATTTTATGTCGTGTTGACAATGTTTCAGGTAGTGTTGTGTTTTGAATGTTATTAATCTGTGATGATGTGGTGTTTGTTAAAAATGGAATTGCTGTTTTGTTGATGATGATGTTCTGATTTTTGAAGTTGATGATATTTAGTAAGTAGGTCTCTCCCAATGATTATTTCAAATTCATTTTTTAATTGTGAAACTATAAATTTCCCCTGAATTTCCGTGTATCTATCTAGCGAAAAACAAACGTTTGACAGACCATAGTTGGGGATAATCTGATTCGTAATTGATTTCAGGATTATATCAGATTTTAGGGCCTCGATTGACATGACTGGCATCTATGAGGGAATGCGAAGCTCCTGTATCGATTAACGCTTTAACTATTTTGTTTTTAATTTGAAGAGTAATTAATAATCTATTTGAATCGTGGAGTGCCGGGATCAGTACAGTGGTAGCCGTTTGAGAAAACGGCTGAGCGCCTAGTCGTTTTTTGAAAAGCGTGTGCCCACGCTTTTCGCATATCTGGCATGTTGGCGGAATCCAACGGTTTGGATTATTGCCACTATTAAAATTATTATTGTTACCATGATTATTATTATTATTTTTATTATTATTACTGTTATTATTATTATAATGAATTTGTTTTTTCTTATAACGGCTACTTTGCCTAAAGAGATTGACTGAAATTGTGGCTTTTTGCCAAAAGTTAGTGCGCGTTTTGTTTCTATTTGTGTTTCTACACTCGCGATTCCAATGGTCACCTTGGTTCGTCATTGCAGGCTATCGAGAAATACATTAGTACCACGTACAAGATAGATTCCCACTGGCTTATATACACAGGTTCTCCCACTCTAGCCTGCCTAAGATAGAGAGTAGTCTCTGTTAACCAGAGAGGGCCTCTCTTCTCTCTGCTGTATCTTTGCGATACTATTACACTGCGGCGTTTTGTTTTTGAGATATTCTATTAACATTCGGCTAAAAACATTTTTTTTTCTTATTCTAGAGACTTCAAAACAGTACTTCCGGTGGAAACTCAGTTTCAAAAATTGGGCACGATCGCAGTATTTCCTGTTATTAGGGGGGCGAGTAAGAGGAAGTAACAATTTGGTATGAAACAATCACACGACTTTTTCTATTTACAGCAATAAATACAATTATAATTTCTTCAAATTAGTAAAAAGCTGGTTGGTAGTGGGGGATTGGTGATGGTTCTCAGGACATAACAGGTACATTGAATGTGATTATATTATAGCTTCACAGTCAGCGTCTCAAATAGCTTAACACTCGAAATCTGACCGTTAGATATTCCTCAGAATCTCTTAAAAATGGAATTTTTCAGGGAAAAAGTTGTATTTAATATAAATGATAGGCCTATATCTGTACCGTGCTTAGCTTTCTGGACAATTTTACATCCAAGTTTAAAGACAATTTTTTTTTGGACCATTTTTCCAGTCAATTCCAAGGAACACAAAAATCTATACTGTGTAGTTGTTCAATACTGTCTGTTGTGAAGAAAATCAAAGAAAATTGAAAGAAAAGAACTATATTCAGTAAGGTCGCTACTTCCGGTTAATAGAGAGACCTTCCTGACGAAAGCGTTGGCGTTATCTAATCGATATGTCAAGTTTGTGTTTCCTGCGATTTTTTTTTTTCTTTCTCAGTTTCTCTTACTGCTAGAAAGAAGGAAGTATCGCGATCATGTCAAATTTAAGAAATTGAGTTTTCATGGGAAATACAGGTCTTTAGGTCCCCGCTGAGTAAGAAAAAATGTTTTTAACGAACGAACTATCTCAGAAACGAAAAATCCCACGAAGCTCAAACTTGATATACCGTTTATGAATTACCGCGTCTGTCACAAAGATTTCGGGGAAAACCCATCAACCAGAAGTGCGATTTTAATCCCTGAATACATACCATAAATATCTATATCTTTAACTTCAAACATTTTCCTACAAAAATTGATTATGGTGGGGATTCTGAGGGAACTCTATCGTTATGCTTCCCTCTAAACTGCCATTGTACTTCAGTACTGGGTATGATTTTTATTAACAATATAATATTTTATACATTACAATTTTGAATACAAATGGGTTAACCGGAAGTGCGTTTTTTCCCGAATAGGTTTTTTTTTTTAGTGTTTTGGAGATGTTTCTGAAAACGGCTACCATCGATTTGGTTTAAACTTGATATGCTCACTGCAAAGGTAAAAACGTATTATTTTTATTTGAAATACCCCCCCCCCCCAAAACCCTGAATTTTTGATGGGTTTTATGGGCGGGTCAGTTATGTTTAAATTTAAACTGACGCTACATAGTCTTTAAGACAGAGGGCGTTCGCAATATTCACTCAGGTACATATTATATTATATGTATAACCCGTGCCACCTTTTTTTTATGCCAGCCCAACTAACGTTTACAAACATGGCAATTTTTAAGAATTTGTTTAAAATTTAATTTATATTAATTGGTGTAAGACAAAGTCGTGTGAATGAATGTTTCAGATTTTTTATATTTTTTATTTCGAGATATTTTGTTCTCAAAACACAACTTGAACAGCAAATTAGCTAAAGAAAAAAAACAGTTGTGTTTTACTCAAGAGGACCTCAAAACATGTCTTTTCAACCAAAACACAATTTTCGTCAATTGAACAAGATCGCAAATTCTTCCCCTTACAGTAAGAGTAAGTAAAGAGAAAGTAAAATAAAAGAAATTTAACGAGTTAAAGATCTTAACTATTTTCTAAGTTCACCTTGTTTTTGATAATAATTAATTTAATAGATATAGTAATATCATGGCTTTCATAGATGTTACAATACTTATTTTGCAGATAAACTTAATTGTATAATACCATCGTGTTTTGGTTCATGATAAGTAGAAAACATGTATGGTGCTATTAAAACGCCGAACGTTACTATTACTAACGGTTAATTATAAATAGCTGATGGTATGCCTAGTTTGCTGATTTACTGCCAAGGTCTACAATCAGAGACGGACATGTTACAGCCTCCACTACCACAGCCTCATAGATAAGTTTATCATTATTATTTTGTAGTGGTGAGAGAGAGAGGTGAGTTCTGCACGGCAGAGCGCGCTTTTGTAAGGTACTATGTGACTTGTAAGTATGGGCCAGCCAGCAGAGAGTACGTTTTGCTGAGATTCTGCTTACTTTAAACATCTACCACGCGCTGTAAAACACAAAAAAAACTGCTTTGTCATCTTCCTTTTTTTGGTGATGGACAAAGAACTTCAAAAAAAAAAACTCTGCGAGCATGTACGAGTATATTTTATATGAGGGAAGATGAAAACATTTCTTTCTTTGGTTGGATTTCGCTTCTTCAATTTGACAATCACCCACTTCTACCACCCAGTTGTGATTATTGAAACAGCTTGAAACCTATCTCAGGAGATCTGCTCGAATCAGTTTTTTTTTAATTGGCTCGCTCAATCAAAATCAATACTTGATTTTTTAGCTAAAAATCTAATGACATAAAACAAAAAATAAAAAAAAAAGGAATGATATTTGATAATTTTAACATATGTACGAAATATAACCAGTGAATAATAATCATTACTTTAACAGAAATATATATCTTACGTCATATTAGGATTCATTTAAATTGTTCCCCATTAATGAATTTGCATTAATGACATCATTCGTCCGTCACTTCACTGGGTCTTTTTACTGTTTTTTATTTATTTATTTTTTTTTTTACTTTCTCTTATCCTCCTGGTACGAGGAAGTATAGCGATCGTGTCAAATTTTTGGAAAATTGACTTTCCACCGGGAAATATATGTTTTGAGGACCCCTGGGTACGGGAAAAAATGTTTTTAGCGAATAGTCTATATGTGTATATGTGCAAGAAACGTCGCAAGAAGCTCAAACTTGGTTTAGGTACTACCTTGACTCAAAGGTTTCGGCCGACATCCATCAACCGGAAGTTTTTATTTTTTCAGTTCTTCAGGATTTTCACGAAAAAGCGTTTTTTTTTATTTACATTCATAAATGCCCATCACTTTTGTTGTGGTGGTTGGTTCCGCAGAGCTGGAAAGCATCAGAAGTGAAGCACGCTATCACGGAAAATGTCTCTGATCCCTATCACTTTTATTTAGAGCTTTTTTTTTTACACAATTTTGATTGTATATATGGAGTTATGAGGAATTGATTTTATATATAGTGTTTAACTTTCCACGAAAGTACCACTTCAGTGCAATATATGATTCTGCCACCTATGTTATAACATGGTCATTAGCAGCAGTTAGAAATCCAAATTTGAAGAAATCGGAAGTAATTTTATAATACTGACAACAGTAAGAAAAAGAAGTCGTGTGAGTGTTTCACAACAGATTTTATTTTTTTTTTAATCGAAAATAAATTTTAATTTATATTATTTAAAAATTGAAACTATTCACATGTAATTTTCACTAAATGTACTTATTTGCTTCAATAATTACTTTCAGATTTTATATTTACATTTTCTTATTATTAAATTTCAATAAATTATTATAATTTCATTTAATTTTAATGTACGCATTTCTTATTTTTTTTTTTTTTTAACAAAGGTGCCTTTCATTGTCGATGAAAATACAAAAGCAAATTCCCAGACGGTTATAAAATAAAGTTCTGCCAACCTTTTATTGTTTGCCAGTTTTATCTCTTCCAATTCTTTAAGGTAGGCGTTATGCATACGAAACTTATGTTATTATAAAACATAAAAAAATAACAAAAAAATACCACTGACTTCATTTGCGTTAGAAAATATTTTGGCATGATTATACTTTCTATTACTTTGACTTCTGAGTCTGACAAAATGTGTTTTTTAAAAGTTGTTTGCGTATGTACTGTGTATGTGCGTATGTATATACTATGTGTCTACAAGAATAGCATAATTTAGAAACGAAATTCCTAAACCGGAAGTCCAGTTTTTTATTTGGGATTTTATAGTTTTTTTACTATTTTCTCGAGCTCTTCGGTTTCTTTGAATCGTTAATGTTTCGGATCCCATTATATCAAAGATAATGGAAGTGAGAAGGAGAGAGTTAGAGAGAATAGATTTTAGATTAATAAACTAGATTGTATGCTGAACACAAACTGCAAGGACTTTATATTTGAATAGAAGTTAGGTAGAGAATAATAAAGAGACAGACTGGCTGAGTAATAAGAAGGTAGTAGATAGTTGCTGACTGGATGTACTGTTCTAAACTGCCTTAAAGCTGTCCTGAACCAGCTGTCCTGCTGACGCTCTGTTTATATGAATCGAACTCTCCCCTCATAGTCTGGCCAAGGTGGGTAGTAACTAACTTTTGATTTATTTAATGCCTTCTTTTTCGCTCTTCGGATCCTATGAATCTTTAATGATTCGGATCCCATTACAGATGTAGTAGTGTTTTTGTGAGGAGAAACATGAAGAATCAGGAAAAGACACCGAGTAAATACTGAACATATTGTTTGAGTAAACAGAGTACAGGAAGGACTTTACACTATTGTTATAGAAAGAGTGTGGAAGCGTCGGCAGAGTGTTGGTGATGATGTTTTCTTGATGGTTTTCTGTGCAAGAGTGAATCCCAGACTTTCTTGACGGTTGAGTGTCGTTAGCGTTTATATAATATGATTCTGAACTTCCCCTACTTCTCCTTAAATTCTTCTTCCTGATTTTCCAGGGTGTTAGGGTAAGCTGAACGTGTTCTTGTTTAGGGGGCAAGTTCGAATAGCTAGGGGCACGCCACGTATGACATATTGAGTGATGTAGGCTAAGTAGGTCCCTATTAAACTTAGGCGTTCGTTTCTACATAAAAGTGTTGCCTGCCTCTGTCCTGGCATTCGCTTCCACCATTGTAGACGCTGGACCTCCATCATATCTTTGTTGGATGTTTGAATAAGACTTCTGGATAGTCCGTAGAAGAAGGCTTAGGGATCTATGCGAATATCCTTTCCGAACATTCCCAAAACCAGCGCTAAAAGTGGCACTTTTGAGGAAAGATGAATAATGCAGTTCCCCCTTCAAGAATCCTTCAAGAAAATCAAAAAGTGATTGGCATTTTCGTGTTTAGATAGGGTAAACAGTAAGTGGAGCCTATTTGAGAAAATCGCGAAAATTGAAGACAGAATACTCAGAAAAGTCGCAGTTTCGAGGGAAGTGGATATTGATCGAAAGTGTCGTATTAGATGCGGTGATAGTACATTATTGACACAATCGCAATCGCTACAGAAAGTAATGTGACACGATTACCATATTTTTGGTCTTATTAAAGCAATAAGAAAAACTAATTTAGGTTAATATCCTAATAAATTGACTTAAAAAAAAAATGAAATATAGAAAAGAAAAAAATAAATAAATGCCACAATTGATCTTTTGACCCCCAATATTCCATGAAGGGGTTAGAGGTGTGATAAAATTGCATTTTCTATAATGTCCCTCTTTTAAGTGCATATAATTATAATAGAGTGTTCATAATGTGTTCACATATATATATATATTAGAGGTTAAATGTTAATCAACAAAGAATATTATTGGCAATCATAGTTTGTAGAAGATTAATGCAATATAAGTTAACACCTTCATATTTCTGTTTTAGGTCATTGGTTAGGTACGTGATAGCAAGATATTTTATTACAGAACTATTAAAAAAACTAGTCAGAGCCTTTAGTGACCTATTACTGTAAATTATTTTTAACTATACGTTACTTTTGTTTTTGTTTTTGAAAACAACATATATATAGGTTTCGAGGCCTTGTAGAAGTTAAAAATGACTTTAATAAAATCGTTTTTCATCTGTACATTAATTTTCACTGATCATCAATTTGGCTTCGGAAATCATCATCGCACCAGGTCATCAACAACAATGCTTCACGTTAGAGAGACGGGAGTAATGGACGGGAGCATTTCTAGATATTACACAGGCATTTGATCGTGTTTGCAATCAAGGGCGTCTGTTAAAACTGAAAATATGTCTCTCGTTAACCTATTTTCTTATTCTTTGTTTTTATCTTCAGAAAGATTTTTTTAAAGTTAGTAGCCGCACAGTAATCATCTCTGTTTCCTCACGCTAGGCTATCTACAGTGCCATTTTTTTTCCTATGGCGCAACAGCCCATGAAGGGCCAAGGCTTGCCAGACGGCGATTTGAATAAGGGGGAAAGCACGTCGCAGTTCCCAAACCGCTTATTTCCGGCCTTCGCTACTAGGGCGCTACTAACACCCACTTTTTATCATGATGCTAGGTTAACACCGACTTTGCCCTCACGGGAATCGAACCCTGAATTCTCGCACGAAAGGCAAGTGGGCTAGCCACTAGACCAATGCCATAGGTCTTTACAGTGCCATACTAGTTATAAGTACAGTTCTTATAAAAGTTTCACAACGTTATAGACACATGAGTTATAAAAATATAATGGATTTGAGAAAGAGAGAGAAATTAGAGAGAATGGGTTATAAGATGAAATAAAATAGAATATATGGTGAACACTGAATAATGATTGAGAGAGACAAAACTGCAAGGGCTTTATACGTATAACAGAAATTAGGTAGCGTGAGATATATAGATGAGAAAGGTAGTAGAAGATTGGTGACTCGTTGTCAACTGGTCGTAAACTGTTGTAAAAACTGTTCACCTGTAAGGCTAGCTCGGCTGTATATATATATATATAAAGTCTCCCACTCTAGTCTGGCCTAGTAGCGGGTAACTAAATGGTAAATTTTGGGTTTTTCCCTTCTCTTCGGATCCTGTTACAGAAACATGGACAAAAAAGTGGAAAATAAAAATGAACCCTCCAAAATGCCGACATTATTTTGGGCTCTTCATAGACCAAAATAAGCTCTTCATGGATGGTAAACAATTCTATTTCGATGAAGAGGAGGGGATCGTTAAGGAATATAATTCTTCTTTATGGGATCAACAGCCTCAAGATGGTACTATCAAAATTCAAATATCTCAACAACCTGCGGTACCCGGAGTTCAGCAATGTTCGGCACTGAGCAATAGTGGAAGTAATTAGCAATTACCAGCCGTCTGTCAGTACAAATCATTTGAAAATATTATTAGGGTAAGTAATAAGGCATTAAATATATTAAGCTATAATGTAGCAGGTTTAAAAAATAAAGTTAAAGATCCTCAATTTATTAACTTCATATGTAATTACGATATTTTTTGTCTACTTGAAACTTTTATAGAAGCTAAAGATTTGATTATTTATCATAAATACTTTCTAGATTTTAAATTAAATTGGCTCCCAGCTGTTAGAGTTTCAAAATTTGGACGGGCAATGGGTGGTATTTTAGTAGGCTGTAGTACGAAACTGGTTTCTAATAATATATGTAAGTTTGTTCAAATTAGTGGGAAATATCTTTTGGAAATTAAAATAAATTCAGAAAATAAGATTTATGTTTTACCTATTTATTTAAGTCCAGGAAAATGGAAAGAAGATTTTGGTATTTTGTGGGCATTTCTAATGGAGAACAGTCATCTGGAATTTTAATTTTAGGGGACTGGAATTGTAGAGTTGGGGAAGAGCAATCTATAGATAATAATGAGTTAGATTTTGGCAAATGTCTGGGACTTAGGAATTCAAAAGATAAAACTATAAACTCTGAGGGTAAGCTTGTATTGGAGTTTTGTGATGAGATGGGCCTTTTAATTTTGAATGGTAGATATCCAGGGGATAAGAGTGGGGATTATACCATATTGGTGCGAGGGGTAGTTCGGTGATAGATCTAGCAATGGCGGCAGCTAACTCCCTCAGATTTATTGAGAATTTTTCTGTAAAAGATGTCTTCTGGTCAGATCATATGGCTATTGATGTAAACCTACAATATGAAACCCATGTAGGCACAGATAAATATATTCCGGTGATGCCTAGACTTAAATGGAATCAGCGCGATTTTGCGGACTATAAATTTAAAATAAGTGAAAAACTTCAAAACTTGACTGGCTCGCCTAATGAAGAGGTTTTAAAGGGATTAATTCGTGAGAGTATCCCAAGTGTGCAGCTTCGGAAAAACCAGTTCAGGGCTATTCAACCATGGTTTGACGCTTATTTTTTAAAATCCGGTCTAGAGTATTCAAATTATTAAATTTATTTAGAAAAACTGATTCATTTATTATAAGAAATAAATATCTATCAGAAAAAAGAGGCTTTAAAGAACTATGTATCAAGAAACGAAACGCTTATTATATTCAAGCTATAGATTCCATTAAAGTAGCTAGAGACTCTTCTGATTCTGGAACCAAGTAAACAAATTTAAGAAAAAGAATTATAGGTGCAGTGCGTCATTAAAAGCGGAGGACTGGATAACTTATTGCTTGTGATCTCTATAACCCGCTAAGAATTAATTCCTCTATATCGTTCGCGGAACCCTTAATAGAAGATGAATTCCTGGACAAACCTTTTTCAGACTTAGAACTCTCTAATGTTCTGAAGAAATGTAAAAATGCTAAAGCCCCAGGTATTGATGGAATCCCGTTTGAGTGTTACAAGTATGCCCCTCAGACCTTTATTCAAGAAGTTTTAAACAATATAAATGATTATTTTCAAAACGGGATGGTACCTGACAATTTCAACAAAGCAGTAGTATGCCTTTATTTAAAAAGGGAGATGTGAATTTAGTAAACAATTATAGGGGAATCGTTTTACAGGAGACCTTTAAGAAATTATATACTGGGCTATTGGCAGAACGTTTGAAAAGCTGGGTGAATAAAAATCAAGTGTTATGTGAAGAGCAAGCGGGCTTCAGAGAGGGTTATTCGACGGCCGACAATATTTTCATTTTAAATAGTGTTATTGAATTAAAATGGAATGCAGGTTTGAGCAAAGTTTATTGTTTTTTTATAGATTTGAAGTCAGCGTTTGATTCGGTAGACAGACGGGCTCTGTATTTTAAATTATTCCAGTTGGGACTTTCAACAAGATTTGTTAGAGCGATCAGTAGTTTGTATACCGATACTAGGTTATCTGTTTGGACAAGAGAAGGTTGTTCAGAATCTTTTGACACACTGTCTGGGGTTCAGCAAGGATGTAATCTTAGCCCGCTCCTTTTTATCCTTTTCATAAACGACCTTAAAGACATCCTGGACGGAGGAATATGGTTGAACAATTACAATCTGAAACTTCTTCTCTACGCAGATGACGTGGTGTTTTTTGCGGAGGAACCTTCTGCTCTTCAGGATATGATAGACAAATTGGAACATTACGTAGAAAATTGGGGCTTATCAGTGAATTTAGAGAAGTCAAAAGTCATGGTGTTTAGGAAAAAGGGCGGGAGGCTGAAAAAATCAGAAAAGTGGAAGTTTAGGGATCAATGTGTGGAAATAGTCAGTTCTTACAGATATCTAGGGGTTAGGCTGTCCCCCTCATTGAATTTTAGTTCCCACTGGAATGATAGCGCCAGGCAAGCTCTAATTGGTCTGAATTGCATATAGTCTACTCTCATCGCTAACTCGCAGGTCCCGCTGGCAGCAAAATTTCAGGTGTTCAGGGCCGTGACACGTTCTGTTCTCTCATACGCTACTCAGGTCTGGGGTTACAAATATGTTGAGCAGTTAGAAAAAGTGCAAAGATCTTTTATTAAAAAAATATTTAATCTTCAAAGAAATACGCCCAATTACATGGTATATATTGAGTCTAAGTGCCTACCACTGCATTTATTTACTTTTCGTACTCACTATAATTACATTCTTAAAACTCTAGACCAACAAGATTCCCGTCTTACGAAAGTAGTTTGTAAGGAGGTTATCCGAAAGAAGATCTCTTGCTTTAAAGAGTGGCAATCTTGGGCAAATAAAGTTGGCTGCACATTACATTTCAGTCTTGAAACTCTGGATTCTTCGAAGGCTCAATTAATACAGTTGGAACAGCGATTAGTTGATTACTATGGGTCTGAATTTAGAGACAAAGCTCTTAACAGTGTTTATCACAGAGCGTATTCCCAACTTGCGCTAGATGTGGACTATGTCAACAGTGGAATGGACTCTCATAAGAGTCCATATGGACTACATCATAATTAGGCCATTAGGTCTACATCATAATTTAGGCCTAATTATGAAGATTAGAGGAGAATTATTAAATCTAAACTACAAGCCCTATGTCAAGGATAAAATCTACACTTGCTCTCTGTGTAACCTGCATGAGGGTGAGAGTACTTTCCATTTTCTTGGTCGATGTTTAGTATTTTGTAATATTAGAAAAACTTTACTGGGTAAAGAATTGTTGTCAGTAGCGGAAATGTTAGATTTTTTAAATGGAGCTAATTGGTCAAATTTACTAAGATTTACTAAAAATGCCTTAAGTTATAGAAAATTTTTGGTGGAGAATTTTAATTTTTGAAAAGGCAGTAACACAGTGTGCCATTTTTCTTTCCCGATTGCTTTTTAATATTTTTCATTTTTTATTTGATAAGTATTATACTATTTTTCCAATGATGTTTTATTTTGTTCTTGCTGAAGTGCTGGTGTTATTTTTGCTTTTTCTCAAGAAATTATTGAGTGAACTTTTAGTGAATTATTGAGTGAATATTTTAAATTTGGTATTTAATTCATTGTAGAAGCTTTAATTTTGTTATTATAATTATGTTTAAGTTTCCATTTTTTGTTTTTTACATTTTAAAGTATTAATTTACTTATTTCAACTTTTTGTTTTTGTTTACTTAAATACAGAACTGAGGTATTAAGGTGTAAATGATATAGTACTCCTGACAGACGGCTCTTAGCTATGTCAGTACTATGTACTTTTGTTTTTTTTTTTTTTTTTTTTATGCTTCTTAAAATAAAAGTACTTTTCTATCTATCTATCTATCTATAGATGAGAAAGGTAGTAGAAGATTGGTGACTCGTTGTTAACTGGTCGTAAACTGTTGTAAAAACTGTTCACCTGTAGGGCTAGCTCGGCTATATATATATATGTATATAGAGTCCCCCACTCTAGTCTGGCCTAGTAGCGGGTAACTAAATGGTAAATTTTGGGTTTTTCCCTTCTCTTCGGATCCTGTTACAGAAACATGGACAAAAAAGTGGAAAATAAAAATGAACCCTCCAAAATGCCGACATTATTTTGGGCTCTTCATAGACAAGCGACTCATGTGGAACCCCCACAAAAGACTTAAAAGACAAAGAATGTCACATGAAACGTGCCAACCGTGTCCACAGAACTTCTTAAAAGACGATATAAATTAACCTAAAAGACTGTTATATATTACGATTCTCAAACCTATGCTGACTTACGGGCTAGAACCGTACCAAACCTATAAACGTACCAACTATTCAGCCATTCCAGTCCAAACTAGATCGACAGATAGTTGACTCTCCCCATTATATCAAACCTCTCCCTCCTTAAGGATCTCAACTTCCCTTTCCTACATCAACTTGCCAGACAAAATATCTCATATGCTACAACCGCTCTCTCTCTCATTGCTCTCATCCATTTCTACAATCCTCTCTTTACTACTAGCCCTGAAAATCCTCCTTGCCGTTCGAATCGCCAGAGGTCCTGAGATTTCCTTCTTAATTGATCAAGCATCATTACACGGCGCCCCGTAGTTAATTCTACTGATGGATAGTTTCTCTACTCCTGCTCTTTAAAACAAGATGTATCTCAGCCTATTTACCAGTACTACAGTATATATATGTTTGTAAATATTGTAAATTTCTAAATAAAATGAAAAAAAAATCTTACGTGAAACACTCACACGTGTTTCTCTTACTCCTTTATATGAAATAACAAATGACATAAATATAGAGATAGTATCGGTTACGTGTACCAACCTACTAATCTTGGCAGTTAGAGATGTGATGATTATATTGTACCCCAGTAGAGCGCTCTAAAAACACCGAACCAGCTATATATAAAATTTGAAATTAACACCACAAATTACGCGTAACACCGATGGAATTCATACTAACAATTAGTATAGAGTCTATCAACTTTCATTTACTTTCTCTTACTGCTTAGTAAACGTGTCAAATTTTCAATATCGAGTTTTCACCGGAAATATCCGTCTTAAGGTCCCCTGAGTCCAAATAGTGATTTCTAGCAAATGGTCTGACGTGGGGTGTGTCTCTGTGTGTATGTGTTTCTGTGTGTATATGTATGTGAACAGCATAGCTCAAAAACGAAAAACCATAGAATATTCAAACTTGATATTCCGTTTAGGCATCACCACGGGATCTGACAGCACGTTATACGTCAAAATTCCTCAACCGGAAGTACCACTTCACTAGTTATTTTTTTACTTTTTTGCGATTTTCTCAAAAAAGGCTCCAACGATTTTCTTTAAACTTGTTATATCAACTACTCTTACAAAGAGCTACAACTTTTATTTGAAATATTTCTTTGGTTTTATTTATTTGAGGGCACTTTTAGGGAGGGGTGGGGTTATGGTTTCCTCTAAAGTGATTTTTTAATTTATTAGACAAATTCTGACATATAAAAAATGTTAAGTAGAATTAGATGTGTTATAGAAATTTCGAATTTGAAAAAATCTGATGACCGGAAGTGCGTTTACTTTCACTTTTTCTCGATTTTCTCGAAACTTCGTATATAAAGTACGTATACGAAGATATAAACTTTTATTCTTAACATTTCTCTGGGAAAATTCATTTAAGAGCTCTTTTAGGGCAGGGGAGAGATGATGTTTTTCCTAAAGTGCCATCATAGTTGATTATACAATTCTATCATCCAAACAGAATTAATTAGAAGTAAATATATGGCCAAAATTCCGAGTTTCAAGAAAATTAGTAAACAGGAAGTGCATTTTTACTGAACAGTTTTTTTTCAGTTTTGTCGAATTTAAATTTGATACACTAACTATAAAATTTGTCAATTATAAATTTGATAACTGGAGTAAGAGAAAGTTGTGTGAGTGTTTCACACCAGATTGTTTTATTTCTTTGAAATAAGTGTTTACGCGTACTTTCAATACTGCCAACTTAACAATACCATTAATTTGATCATCTTTGCCATTTTAATAGTTTGTATTTTTAATCATCTTGTTGCATTAATTATAAAAGGTATCGTTCTTTGATGAAAGTATTGTAATTTTAGAACCCATTAACATTAATAATAATAATAATAATAATACAGCCATCTAATTGTTTTGAAACACTTAATCCGTCATAACTACACTGAAATTAATGTTTAATTAATTATAAGGAGCCTAAAAATTTAAATATATAAAATTAGATAGACAAACAGGGCTGCCAATATATATTAATAAAACAAAAAACAAAAAATAAACATACAAAACATTGATGAAAAGGTTCATGAACTTATATCTACATAATAACATTGAAATCATTACATTACATTACATAGTGGCTGATTTATCTGTAAACATAAAAAAATCAACATAATGCATTTCCTTCATTAATAAAGTGATTTCGATTTATTTTCGTTCTTTGTGAGTTTGGTCTTTTTTTTTTTTAATTTACTAGGAATCTATTTATTTATTTTTGTTTTATTTATAAATTTACATAATGTAGTGGTGGTTTATTCTTTTTATTTTGTTAATTATTTTTTCAACTGTAGACAGATGATGATGATGCCAATCAGAGCTGATTAACATATGACAGCAATCAGTGAACTTTATGTATCACTTGCTGTGACTGCTGTTTAGAGGAAGTATTGAAAACGTGTCAAATTTTAAAATTGGTTGTAGAAGAAAATGGTCTGTGTGTGTGTGTGTGTATATGTATGTATTTTTTTTCAGATAATGGTCTCTTGTGTATGTACTCGTGCGTGGGCCCGCGTGTATGATTGTTCTTACGTTGTCAACTAATACTGTATAGGGGCGGGTGTTGGTGTAGTGGTTATGAACATGGACTTGTAAGTGGGTGGACCTCAGTTCGAGTCCAGCATATAACTGCTAAATTTTATATATATTTAAAAAATGTTATTAGACTAAAGTAGGTGCTTCCGCGCGGCCCTGTCCACGACACCTAATTTAGTAGTTGGACGTATTAACCCCGCCTGAAAAAATAGCTATTAATTTACTTTATTACTGTGTAAAATGCAGTAACAGAAAGTCCGCGTCACAGTAAGAAAAACTATGGCATCAATACGTTTCAGTGGTTTAACACTTTCATATAATAGATTGCGTATATTATTGTAGCCTGTCTATTTAACATTTACCTCCCAACCCCAAAATATATATATTGAAGATAACTAGTTAAATCCGCAGTGGAAAAACATCGAAAAGGGCACCATTAAATATAATCGTACACATGTACGATTATAATATAAATATGTATTGTTTATAATGTAGACGCCTTTATTGTATAATATTATATTGTTTACCTTTAGGCTAAAATAATAGAATAATACGTATATGTATTCCAAAAGTGATATTGGTTAATTTTTGTTTTTATTTTGTTTTATACATTCATTCCATTGGTTAAAAACTTTTATTTTATAACAATGAATAGATTATCTTTTAATTTACATAATTTATATACTTTTTTGGAGGGGATTTAACATAAATAAATTATTACATATATTCTATTGAACACGTTAAACTTGTGCACATGTGGCCGTATATATTATATATATATATCTGTTTGTCTAATATAAAATCTATTGCCTTTATTAATATATTTGTGGGTCAAATATGCGTTTAGAATATTTCGCATCATTATTTGTCTTTAACCTTATTGACTTTTCTAAAAAAAAAAAAATATATATTAACATAATTATCATAGGTTAAAGTTTTTTAAGTAGAATTTTTTTTTTTTTTAAATCGATATGTTTAAAAATCTGGTGTGATATATCCACAGGACTTTCTCTTGCTGCAGTTTACATAGTTATAAATGACACATTTTCTTACAGCTTATAATTCTCTTACTAGACGTTTAGTTGTCATCAATATTATTTTTTTGTGTTTACTCTTTATTTCTGGGAAACAAGCCTAAATTATAAGATTATTTAAACTTGTTATAATAAATTAAAACCTTATTTTATTATTATTATTATTTTTCCATAAAAAATAAAAGAAAATTTATTTCTGAAGAAAATGTTTATTTAAAGTAGATTTTATTCCATGTTGTCCTTCAGCTGGGTTCATCGACTCCCGGTTGTTTTTCACCAAACTTGAGAAACAAAAAAAAATAAATAAATAAATAAAATAAAACCATTTTTAGTGAAATGTCGGGGAGAATTTGGACGTATGAGAAAAATGTAGTTCTTAAGTTTTTGGCTCCAGTCCAAGTCTCCAGTGGTGCTTGATTTGTTTCGTTTTTTTTTTGTTTTTTTTATTTAAGTTGGGCCACTCCCTGGTAATTCCACAAGTCGACGGAGTCTTTTCTCACTTTTTTGTTTTTAATTTTTATTTTTTTAAATATTTGTAACAGATCATTAACTTTCAGATATCTATTGAAAGAATTGTACAAAGTAGAGCCAATTTATTTTAATGTTTGACTATTCGTTTATCATACTTGATATTTCTATTTTCTGTTGCCGCTTTTTTCAACGGGACATATGTTGTTTTGAGATTTTTGTGTTCTTATATATATCAAAATATCCTTAATAATGAAACATCACCGCAAGCTAGACAACTCCGTTTATTCCGTTTGGGCATCAGACGCTTAGGATTCGGTCAGCAGTAAGTGTGACTTCACTGAATTTAGCAACTTTGTTCACTAATTACTCATATTTAGTTTTATTACTTTTATTTAAAACATTTTCCCCAACAGAATTGGTTTTGTTGGATTCTGATGGAATAGCAATAATTAGGCTCATGCAACTCGGTATTGTGTTAAGTAATTTGTTAGTAATTAAAGTCTCGTACAGTAATTAAAGTTAAGTCTCGTACGAAAAGTTTAACCACAGATTTTTACTTACTCTTACTCCTTCTAGTAAGAGGAAGTCTTGCGGATCTCGTAACAAATTTTCGAAATTGAGTTTTCACCGGAAATATATGTCTTGTAGTCCCCCCCCTCCTGAGATCGAAGAAAAAATGCTTTTAGCGAAAGGTCTGTATGTGTGTGTGTGTGTGTGTGTGTGAACAAAATATCTCAATCCGGTATTTTATCCATCGTAGCATGCATATTGGTTTTGTTCCTGACCGGTTTCGGATATTCATCCATCGTCAGAGCAAATTCACCAAGTTCGTGTAGAGAGTTCATTTCAAGGAAATGTTTCTGTAGACTCACACTTGTGTGGCTGTATACAGTATACACACATAAATAAATCCCTATCGCTTTTGTTTGAAACATTTTTTCCCGGGGAAAATTGATTTTTTTGGCGGGGTTCTGGAGAGTAACAATAGCTTTAAGCTTTCATCTAAGTAAAAATTCCGAGGAATGTGAGATATTAGAATTCAAATGTGTTTTTTATTTCAATATAATTGGCGCTCTCAAAAATTCTCTTACTACTTGCCTCTGTTGGTAGGTTGGTACGCCCCCCACCCCTCACTATTTCTATTTATCCTTAAAATTTGTCATGTTATATACAATTGCATTAACAAGAAATAAGAGAAAGTTGTCTGAGTGTTTTACACCGTATTTTATTAATCATCGACAGGTTTCAAGTTTTTTGCCGATGATGTCTGCGATATATCACTCTGTTTACAGTGATATCCTGAAGATTAGTCTAGGAGATGAGTCATGACACACTATGAAACAGGCTGTCATGGACAAAATCTGGTGTGAAACACTCACACGACTTGTTCTTACACCTCTGGTTATACAATTATAAGGGAGGTCCCGGGTTCGAGTCCAGCTGTGCTGCCCTTAGATTTCTCTTCCTAGGAACCTCTACAGCTCACTGTCCGGTGATGGATCCCCGTGTAGGTCCCGAGGTAGAATAGGCTTACGGTATGCCCTGCCTGTCGTAGGAGGCGACTAAAAGGGCTGGACAAGTCGTATCTTCTAATAAGATATGTATGAGTCCTTGTGTGGAAAGTAAAATCTAGTTGTGTCACTCTTACTTCAACAAGTAGAGACATTTTGGCGTAGGCTTGTGGCGAAGCCATCGCCCACCCTGCGGGGTGCAATTAGCCTCTGGCTCTCGGTTGGGGATTCCCTCCCCCAACCCATCCTGATTCTTTCCCCTTGCAGGGTTGCCTGCAAGTTACCTGGGTTAATGAAACCCCTGTGCTAGAGGCAATGACACGAATCAGTAGATGGACATTAGATCCATCGGGCGTGCGATCAGTCAAGCTAGAGTTGAAATACTGAACTACGAGTGCAAGCACCATTCCAAGCCAATTGCTTGCAATTGAGGTAGGATTCGTAGTGGCCGTGGTTTAACCCATAACTCCAATGACCGAGGTCATGAGTTGAGGGGGAGGAGACTCGCAATATAAAATTAACCCCGGAGCCAGCCCGCTCCTGGAAGCGCATTTTCTGGGTGTGCGCGGTTCACCAGAGCCTGCTAGATAGTGCCTTTTCTAGCTTCTGGTAGTGGAGTGTGACCGCTTTGTGGGATCACTCTGCGCGCTGGTTGAGCGTATCTCAACCTGCCCTTCTTGTTAAACGGGGGACCGGTAAACCCGAACGGGTAGATAAGGTCTAGAAAGATCTCCCGAAGTACCAGGAGGAAAATGGGTATACGGGAAGAATGTCCGGTGTAGCCTATAACGAGAGAACAGTATCCGGAGACCGGCATGCACAGAGTAGGCTCCATAAATGTTGACGCGCCTTAAATACAAATAAAAAAATACTATTTCATATAAAATGACAAATTTTCTTCAAACATGAAAGTTATTCATTTGTCCTAACTTGTGGGTGTGGGTGGGGGCTAGCACCAACCTACCAACCCAGACTGGTAGCAAAGTGATTACAATGTAGTCTAGAATAGCGCGCCAATATCATTGAACAAATCCCTCATATAGTATTTGAAATTTATTGCCATAAATTTTGCACAACTATCTAAAAATCTATTATTTGATAAAGTCAAACTTATGGTCAGTGGATTTTTCCTCGGGACTTCCTTACCACATTCGGTTTGCTAAGTTTGAGCTAAACGGAATACGAAGTTTGAGCTTTTTGCGACTTTTAAGTTATTGAAATATTTTGTTAACACAGAGACGCACACTCGCTAAAAACATTTTATTTATTCGGGAACATTTACTCGGGAATCTTAAATCTTGAATTTCCGGTAAAAACACAATTTCGAAAAATTGACACATCGCAATACTTCCTCTTTCATAGCAGTGCATACACATACAGATACGACAAATAGCCAAACTAGGTTCTTCCCTAATTTTGAAGGATAGTTATTTTTAAATCTAAGAACAGAACTAATTGAAAAATAGATTATGCTTTTTAGTTTTTAGTTTTTTTTTAAAAAAAAAAAGTCAACCACATGAAATAGTTAGGTAAAATAGTGGCGGCACGAACTATTAACTCTCGACTATGGGGGAACTATTAACTACTTAGTCTCAGTCGATCCTACCTTTACTTTGAACCTGAGTTCATGTTCCATTTGAAAAAGAAATGAAACACAAAGGTGAGGAAGGATATAGCAATGAATTGAGAAAAGGAAGAATTCTTTAATCTCGACCACGAAAACAATAAAAGTTCAAAATAGCTTTAAGTGCTAGCCAATGCTGCCTAAATATTGTTTTGTGTTCACTTCCTTTTCTTGAGAGAGAGAGAGAGAGAGAGTGAGTGAGAAATAACTTACATACCATGTCTCCTTCCTTGTCTGGAATATTTCTTCTGGGATTTTCTGTTTCGTCGCTTGTTTTTTCGTTAAGACACAAATTATTAGTACGTTTTTGAGATATATTGTTCGTACACAGCCCAATCACATTCACACACCAATTTCTAAAAATCACTTTTACAGACCCAGGGTACTACAAAACGTTTATTTCCGGTGAAAACGCAGTTTGACCCGATCACAATACTTCCCTCTTTACAGGAAGCAAGAGAATGTTAAAAAAAAAAAAAACTATAAACTTGATAAAAAAAGTAATTAATACGTAACTTTTCACTATTATTCTTTAAAAGAAAATTATAGATAAGAAACCTCTTTAAAAGAAAATTATAGTTTTATGTATTATGTTAAGTAAATAAATAAAGCCTACATAATATCAGTTTAGTAATAATGGTAACCATGTGTGTGACCTAGTATATTGTTATGCTGTATTATGTTATGCGATAATGTCTTTATAAAAAAATACTGTTACAATGTTATTCCATTAGGTTATATGGTTATTGTTATGCTTTTTTAACCTTGTTTAACATTGGCCTTAAAAATAAATAAATAAATAATATAAATATTCACTAGGTTATTAGCGAATAAAGTGTCAGTGGTAAATGTGAGCAACTGTGTTTGTAAATTTGGCAATAAATAATTGTTTAGATGTACGTATTCAGTGATTGTTCAAACATGGCTGCTTTATATTTTACAGTTTAGCTTATTATTAGTTCACTGATGTGTCTTTTTTAGAATATAAATACCAATTCAGTAGAGTATATAATAATTTACGGATAATATTATAAATAAATACGTAAATAAAGTCAATGTCAGTGTCAGTGTCAGTTTTTTATAATGATCTAAAAATGGTACTTTAGAGGAAAGCAGGCCAACATAACGCCACAAAATTCCCCTAAAATCAATTTAGGACGCGCCTAACAGCGAAAAGTCTATATAATGAAATATACAAAGTTGAAAAAAATAAAAAAAAATCATAGTAAATCATTTTATACGAATCGGATCCCGTGGAAGTATCGAAACTTTAAGTAAAAGAAAGTATTGCTATCGTGTCAAATTCACGATGTTGAGTTTTCACCGGAAATACGAGTTTTAAGGTCCCCTGTGTACGACAAAAAATGTTTTTAGTGAATCGTTTGTGTGTGTTTTGTGAGTTAACAAAATATCTCAAAAGCAAAACTTAGCAGGAAACTCAAAATTGGTATCTACAGCATCTGTGGGTTGACGAAGATTTGGGATAAAATCCATCAACAACCGGAAGTGCATCTAAAAATAATGTTTTTTTTTCCAGTTTCCCGAAGTTTCTCAAAAACGGCTTCAGCATTTTCCTTAAACTTCCCTGTAGTATCTATTCATGAGTGTAAAGTTAGTATACGAAGTTCAAACAAAATCGAGAAACAGTGAACGAACAATATTCAGTAAAGTCGCGCCCAAAACTTTATTACCATATGTGGTGGTGTTACCTAAATGGAATTTTGAGGGTCCTATAATTATTTGTTTTTGAGATATTTTGCTCAAAAAAATACACACATATACATACCTACAGAACGTCCGCTAAAATTATTGTTTACGTACTCAAAGACCTCAAAACAAGCGTTTCGAAAGTTTGATAGGATCGCCTTAGTTCCCTCAACAAAAGTAGTAGATACAAAGCATCTTTAAAAAAAATTTTTTTTCTTACTCCATAAAATGTGCATTTCTCTCCATTTTCGAAAATAGTGTAGATAGTACGCCATTTTATAAAACTCAAATATGAAAAAACACTTTCTTTTGTAGCAGAGAAACGTCATCAGAAAATACCATAACTATTACGGAAAAATTCTATTATTAAAGCTAAAAACTATTTACTCCTCTTAACAATTATTATGCTATTAATAATATTAAATAGAAAACGCACGTCAAATTCTCTATCAAATTAAGTAATAATAAATTGCTCATTAAGATATTAACATTTTAAGTAACAGCTAATTACAAATTTTACTGTCGATGGCGCCACTGTTCCTAAATTAATGACATCATCCATCATTAACTCAACTTTCTTTCGTAAATATGTTACACAAAAGCTAATGCTCTCTTAGTAGTGAGTGATCTTGTAACATTTTATGTCACTATTTAATTTATAGTTAGTTTTAAGCTTACTTAATGAAGATTACACATTAATGTACGATTTTATGTAGGTAGTGATAGAGTTTAGGTTAGTTTATAAGTTTATTCAAACTCACTTGTAATACATAATTTGTCCACTACAAGCGCTAGCAAAACCGGAGCACTTTAGTATCTTAAAGATTAGTTGATCTAACATGAATATAGTTGATAGTAGAGGCCACATTTGGTTACCACACTAACAGGTGTAGCAATGTGATTTAGATTGTAATCAGAAAACAGCTCCTAGGGTTTTAGGGTTGGTTTAGAATTCAATAACGTCAAGAAATATCGGAATCAAGAGACTATAATCCTGTCCGATAGCCAGGCCGCTATTAAAGCACTGCATATATGTCATCAGTTCAAAAATGGGAATGCCCCAGTATACACAATGCCCCGGCATAAATAATAGAGTTTCCCTATTGTGGGTGCGAGAGTATGTTGGCGTGGAAAGTAATGAGATGGCCGACCCTGGCAAGGAAAGGCGCTGCATCTCCTTTTTTGGGGCCTGACCCCTTTTGTGGAATAAGTGACTAGTCTCTTCGGGTAGAACTCACAAATGAGGTGGGAGTAAAGAGAGCACAGCTCTGGAAGACCTGCGTGGGCGATTATAACCAGAAAATATCTGAAGCGTGCATCAGTCTGAATAAAAAATAGGCTTCGCACGTGATGGGTTTCCTCACAGGGCAGACTCAGGGGGCCTGAAGAAACAGGGCCTAGAAGTCAATAGCATCTACAGATTCTATTGGGAGATGGAGGAGTCTCCAACATATCTCCTAACGTACTGCGATACTATCATCCAGAGAAGATTGGAAGCCTGGATAGTTACCAGGTGTTGAAGGAAGAATACGCTTAGAATCTACCCAGATCCTATGATTGCTCAGAGATTTTACACTGGTGAGTAGATGAGCAGGTTGAGATTTTGAATTTGGTTTTTTTGAAACCCACGTATACCTACCGACAGACCGTGCGCCAAAACCAAGCATTTCCGGTGAAAACTCAATTTCGAAAATCTGGCACGATCGCAATACTTCCTCTTACCAGATACAAGAGCAAGTAACAATAAAATATTTAGAAAGAACTATATTTAAAAAAAAAAACACAAATTTCTAATAAATTTCACATTTTACAATATTGATGCGCATTTTAGAATTACAGATGAAACACCATCCAGTACATATTTAATGTATTATTGTTAAATTACTTTCTCTTCTTACTTCCTAGTAAGAGGAAGTATTGCTATCATGCCAGATGTTTTGAAATTGTGATTTTACCGGAAATACAGGTTTTAGGGGGTCCTCGGAATACGAAACAAATGTTTTTAGCGAATGGTTTGTGTGTGTGTGTGTGTATGTGTTTACTGAATGTTTTTTTTCTTCAGTTTTTCGTGAATTATTTCGAAAACGGCAACAACGATTTTCTTTAAACTTCACACACTATCTACACACATAAATATCTGTCACATTTATTTGAAACATTTTCCCGGGAGGGGTGCGTTCTGCTTCCCTCTGAAGTAACACTTAGTATGCTTCCTTCTCAAGTAACACATAACATTAACACCCATTAATGAAGCATTAATAGAATTCCAAATTGGAAGATTTTATAGAATAGATTTTGGAGTTTTTTTGAATTTTTATCGAAAACGATTATATCCACTTTTCCTTAAACTTGGTAGGCTTGCTGAATGTAACTTATAATTCTTATTTGAAATATTTTACTCAAAAAACATTATTTTATATGGGCTTTGTGGGAGTCTGTCAGTTAGTTTAAATTTAAATTTGCACAAGCTTTGTTAGTTTTGACATAGAGCGCTCCACATAAGGCCACTCAGGTGTACAAGTAAAACCCACATCCCCTTTTTTATGGCCGGTCCAACTAAGCATTGTACGGTTGCAATTTTAAAGAAAATTTCTTGATAAAATTGTATTAATTGGTGTATGAGAAAATCGTGTGCTTGTGTCACACTAGATTCTTTTTTTATTTATACTAGACCAACGTTTATTGTTATAGGTAACTGTGTATATCACAGCCATAAATTGACGTGCCTATTTTAAAGTATATATATATTCAGGCAAAAATATATATTCTATTTTATTTCTGATGAAAAACTCCATTTTTGAAAATTTAAAATTGACGTAATACTTTCTCTTACAAGAGAAATTATTTTCATCTGATTACTTTAGAAAAAGTATAGTCGCGTAGTCTTCTTTTTTCGGAAATCTATTTCCCTTTACATTGTTGCAATTTACGACCACAAGGCGCGCACTATGTCTTGTCTTGAGAGTACTAACCTTTTGTTTACAACCATTTCATTTTCGCAGGCCGTTATCTGTCCTAGATACTTCCAGCAGTGAAGTTCTCCGTGAGCTGGGCATTTTATTTCTTTCTCTTCATTTATTTATTTATTTTTTTATTTATTTCTAATATGTCGCATCTTTCCACTAAAGTCTTCTTGGTCAATTGCTTTTTTTTTATTATTATTATTATTTAAATTTCAACTACTTTGTATTTTTTTCTTTTTTGATTTGATAAAGAATTTTAACCATTTATCGTTAGTTCGGATTTTAATTATATATTTGTCCTTTGTGTTATGTTAAGTGTTCACTTGTGACAAATAGTCTCGAGACTATAGTCACAAGTGGATAGGAACCTGAGAGCAGTCATGGAGACAAGCCCACGCAGGTCTCCGAGAGCGTAACTGTCATAAGTGGACATATTCATTACTGCTCTCTTGACTCAGTCTCCAGAATTCTGTCAGTGTTTGAAGATTTTCTCGGAGCTGTCATAGACTTGATTTCATTCTTGTGTGTATTTTTCATTTTTATTTTGGAATTCTATATTTTTATTTGTATTTTGGTTAATTCTGCCGGTGTATGTTAAAAAATAGAAAACGCACTATTATGAATTTCGATGTTTATTTTGTAAATAAAATACAAACAAACAAAAAAAACAAAACAAAAGTTGAAGAAAACAAATATTTTTTATTGTTCGATTTTACTCTCACAGATTTATGTTTAAATACGTAAACAAACTACTCTGAACATAATTTTGTGACCAAACTCTATTGGACAGGCGACTGGCTATAAACAATTATTTAAAAAAACAAACTACTCTTTCCACTTTCCGCTTTTTCGCAATCTACTAGTCATAAAAACTATGGCCTGACGCGAATCCATTAGGAAAGAAAAGATAAAAATAAGCAAACTGCGATCAAATCATCACAACTGACTGCGAGTTGACTCTCACGTGGACACGAAATGTTCCTGGTCTCGAGACCGCAGTGATTCTCGAGCCTCAGAAAAGTGTCACGAGACCGAAAGTGATCTCAAATGGACAACCCCCTGAGACTGGTCCCGAGTCTTTTTCTCGAGACTTTATTACAAGTGGACACTTAGCATTATACTGAGAAAATTCATAATACTATGTTGAAATACCACTTAAAAGGAAGCCTAACGTCATGGATGTTTCCGGATTTGGTCCCACAGAACTGGAAAGAATCGAAGATTTTTTCTGTCATAACTTGCTTTATCCAGTTTGGGATGTTGTAACCAACTTCAGGATTTTTTAATAAACAGTATGATAACAACCTAAACAAGTCCCAATTTACAAACAGAATGCAATTCTATATTATCATACTTGATATCAAATATCTTTAAGATGGGTGCAATACCCTCACAGAAAATCTGGTGTGAAACACTCACACGACTTTCTCTTGCTGCTGGATAATACGATTATATAAAATGACAAAATTTCTTTACACTTCAAATTTTATACATTTGTCCTCATATAAATATGCTGGGAGAACAACTCCTTACCCTGGCCGAATACCTCCTAGATTAAACTCTAGACCAAAAGAGAGCGCCCATAACATTGTATCAACCACGTGTAATTTGAAATTTAAGACCACGAATTCCGCAGAACTGACTGATTTTGTTGGAAAAGTGTTACAAATAAAAGTGATTGGTTTATATTTTT